>CACVCL010021774.1:0-54961 GCA_902729485.2 Mus minutoides
AAAATGTAAATAAAGTAAATTCAACCTGTTTCAGTAGGTTTGCCAACAAACTCTTCTATAAAGAAGTAACATTACAGAGGCTTTAAGATGCCATTGATACATTTTTACACTACTGATTGTATCTATAACCAATGACCACACTTTAAATGACAATGCTGTGTAAAACCTGATTTTCCAAATCAGAATTCTTTTTTTTTTTTTTTTCATAGCAACAGAAGTATTGGCTACTTAAATATCTCTGGAAGATTCATAAACCCAAATAATATACAAAGCTAGTTATTGTAAACAACAGATGAAAGCATTTCAGAAAGCTTTGAGAAAGATGCACAAATTTTCCATGGAACCCTAAGTATAAAACTATAACTAAGAGCCTGTGTGTTTTGAATTTGTCAGGGTATAAAACCCTGCAATGTTATGTGGGAGTGGGCATTATTTATGCCTGACTTTTCTATAATGAGGCCAATGATAAAAAGCATAAAAGAAAGGCACATTGAAATAGAAAATACATACAATACATTAATATTTACCTGCAAAATCTCATTTCTAGAATCTTTTCTGTCAGCCTAACTGTGAGAGGGAAAGACAACAGTTCATGAGCACATTTTTCAATCATCTTGAAATGCCCTTTACCGGAGTAATTTACTTCCCAGCTCTGAATGCATTCTAAACAGCTACTTTGTTAAAATGTGAAAGATGTTTAAAAAGTAAAATGAACATATCATGTGCTAAAGAAGAATATGGAAGAAAGTTGAGGTCATTCAAATTATTGGTAAAAAGCTTATACTTCATAATGATGATCATAGCAATGAAGAGACAGAAAAAAAGCAACACTGCAAATGCCAGGCACCCGTGTGTAAGCACGATGCTATCCCCTTGCTTGGACACTCAAACAGTATGGAGGCACTTGTCATAGAAAACAGCTATATTTCCCAGTTTCAAATCAGAATATAAATTTATCATATATCATCAAGTAGTCTGTATATAACTTCTTATTTTTCTCATTTTCTAAATGAAATCTTTTGCTCTTAGAAATATTCTAATAGCATAAAGCACAGCTACAGTATTTACTCAAAAGTCTAACTTATCATTTACACTCTAAGCAATAGTGGGCTTTCTACTCTTGCCCTCAAGTTAACCTACTTCCACTATACTTCTATTAGACTTAAGGTCCATACTGTTTACTTCAGTGACAATTACACCTACCAGTTCCTTCCACAGGTATCAGAGGAAATGAGTAATAAAACTATTGCAGGACAAGTTGGGAATAAATATATCTTACTATCCTGGATAAGAACAATTCATACTGGAGTTTGGATGAAAGAACTTTTCCAAAATGCCTGCTGGAGTGCTCCAGTGATTCATGGAAATTTGAAGCTGAAGACATTAGACATTAAGGACTTTCCTAAGGCATTCTTATTAGACACCTATGAAATCTGCAACGAAATCTTAGATGGTATATGAGGAGTTCCCCATATTTATTGACATCATAATGACATTGTATGTTGCTTCTGATAAACACCTATAACTCATTCAATAATAAAATTGGGTAAAACAAAGTTTGTGAAATTTAGAATACAGAAATCTTAGACTTTAATGTAATAATTAATAACGATATTTACTTAAGCAGCATTACTGGCACATCATAGTCTGATCGTCTAATTTGAATTGACTTAATTTACACATGTGCAATGGAATAGGAAAACACTGAAAATGTGTGACACCAATGATAATATTTACATAGTGTGGGCTATCACAATCATGAACCATAAGATACTCTGCTAAATCCTTCAAGGTCAGAATTCTAAATATACATTCTTTTGTCTATTTTAAAGCAAAAATAGCTCTATTTCTCACTATTGTTTAGCATAGTCTACTTCTTCAATGTGTATGTATTTGTCTGCTTTTAAATGTTGAAATGTGGAACTGTTTTAAAGCTTCTTACTGTCTAAACAAATATGCAAACCAAAATCAAATGCGTCACAGGCCTTCCATGAACTCCAAGAACCTATGGTCTACTTTCAGCCATTGCTCTCAGCACAGTTCTCTACAGTTTTATCTTTTATTCCTGCCTCATAAATCAGGAACTCAGTTCCCCTATCATGTTTGAGAATCTTTTCACAACTCCCAATCATTTCCCTGTCCCTGAATCTGTATTTGAAATCAAACACCAAAATCAAATAGAAACATGTCTTATATTGCACATATCCAGGGCAATTTTTTCCATTTGATGGATTTGAGTTTTTCAATTCCTTTAAAACCTCCTTGAATACACTGTCTACTGTGGTTAGTTCAGTCTTTTTCAGCACTTTTACTTATCAAGTATTTGCACTTACTCTCTGCATGGGCTTCCAGGTTAGGTGATGGTTATCATAGTCCAGGTTTATAATTTAACTGCACTTTACACTGCTCTTCAATTTCTTATGTTAGTAGTTTTGCAGATTTTAATGCTGATTATCTTACCATATTTCTACTTTTGAAATGGAAAGAAACTTTTAAAATCCTATGCACATTACTTTTTAATAAATCTGAAAGCCTAGTTTTTTTTTTTTTTTTGCAAAGTTATTTCTATCTCATGTTGGTATTTCCCCTAGGATTTTTGAGAAATATAATTCAGTCTTGCCCAAGCTTAGTTATGAGTGAAGAAACTTCTGAAGACAGATGAAAATACTTAGTAAATTTCTGATTTCATTGCTATGTTCTGATACTTCCTATATTTATATCACAGGTTAATAAAGGCTTGGGGCAGGTATTGTGATCTTGACTAATCCTAATACTCAGTATTGGTTGTGTAGCAATCTCTAACTGGCAATTTAAAACAAGCATTTACTAAGTCTCAATCATGTGGGTTTTGGAATTTTCCCTAGACTTAAGTGGGTCACAGTTAACTGCTCTCCATGGCCATAGTTTCAAACTGTCTTTGTGTTACTTGCCCTGATAGTTTTACAAATATTTCTTTTTTATTAGATATTTTCTTTATTTACATTTCGAATGTTGTCCCTTTTTCTGGTTTCCCCTTTGAAACCCCCCTATCTCACCTAGCTACCCTCTGCTCACTAACCCACCCACTTCCACTTCCCTGTCTTGGCATTCCCCTACACTGAGGCATTAAGCCTTCACAGGACTAAGGGCCTCTCCTCCCATTGATGACCTGCAAGGCCATCCTCTGCTACATATACAGCTGGAGTCATGCAGCATGGAGTACCCTTCATGTGTACTCTGTAATTGGTGGTTTAGTCCCTGGGAGCTCTGGCGGTGCTGGTTGGATCTTATTGTTTGTTCCTCCTATGGGGCTGCAGACTCATTCAGCTCCTTCAGGCCTTTCTCTAGCTCCTCCACTGGGGACCCTGTGCTCAGACCAATGGTTGGCTAAGAGCATCTACCTCTGTATTTGTCAGCCACTAATAGAGCTTCTCAGGAGACAGCTATATTAGATTCCTGTCAGCAAGTACCTGTTGGTATCCACAATAGTGTCTGGGTTTGGTGATTGTATACCGGATGGATCCCCAGGTGGTACAGTCTCTAGATGGCCTTTCCTTCAATCTCTACTATACACTTCATCCCTTTTCCTCTTCCCTTGAGTATTTTTCCCCCTTCTATGAAGGACCTAAGTATACACACTTTGGTCTTCCTTCTTCTAGAGCTTCATGTGGTCTGTGAATTATATGTTGGGTATTCTTAGCTTCTGAGCTAATATCCACTTATCAGTTAGTGCATACCATGTATATTTTTTTGTGATCAGGTTACCTCACTTGGGATGATATTTTCTAGTTCCATCCATTTGCCTAAGAATTTCATAAATAAGGCTGGTATGAACATAGTGGATCATATGTCCTTATTACATATTGGAGCATCTTCTATGTATATGTCAGGGAGTAGTATAGCTGGGTCCTAAATTAGTACTATGCACAATTTTCTGAGGAACCACCAAACTGATTTCCAGAGTGGTTGTACAGGTTTGCAATCCCACCAAGGAGGGAAGAGAGTTCCTCTTTCCCCACATCCTCAACAGCATTTACTGTCACCTGAGTTTTTGATCTTATTCATTCTGACTGGTCTGAGGTAAAATCACAGGGTTGTCTTGATTTACATTTCCCTGATGATTAAGGATGTTGAGCATTTCTTTAGGTGTTCCTCAGCCTTTTGTGTACCCTTAGTTGAGAATTCTCTGCTTACCTCTGTTCCCCATTTTTAATAGGGTTGTTTGTTTCTCTGGAGTCTAACTTCTTGAGTTCTTTGTATAAATTAGATATTAGCCCTCTATTGGATGTAGAATTGGTAAAGATCATTTATAAAGCTGTTGGCTGCTGTTTTCTCCTATTGACAGTTTCCTTTGCCTTACAGAAGCTTTGCAATGTTATGGGGTCCCATATATCATTTCATGATCTTAGAGCATAATCTGTTGGTGTTCTGTTCAAGAAGTTTTCCCTGTAACCATGTGCCCAAGGCTCTTCTCCACTTTCTTTTCTATCACTTTCAGTGTCTCTGGTTTTATGTGAAAGTCCTTGATCCACTTAGATTTGATATTTGTACAAGGAGATAAGAATAGATGAATTTGCATTCTTTTACATACTGACCACCAGTTGAACCAGCACCATTTGTTGAAAATGTTGTCTTTTTTTCACTGGTTTTAGCTCTTTACTCAAAGATCAAGTGTGTGGTTTCATTTCTGGGTCTTCAATTCTATTTCATTGATTTACCTGCCTGTCACTGTACTAATACCATGTAGTTTGTTTGTTTGTTTGTTTGTTTGTTTGTTTGTTTTTATCACTTTTGCTCTGTAATACATCTTGAGGTCTGGAATGGCAATTTTACTAATAATCTCTTTTATTGTTGAAAATAGATTTCTCTATCCTGGGTTTTTTGTTATTCCAAATGAATTTGCAAATTACTCTTTCTAACTCTATGAAGAATTGAGTTGGAATTTTGATGGGGATTGCATTGAATCTGTAGATTGTTTTCAGCAAGATGGCCATTTTCACTATATTAACCTTGCAAATAAATGAACATGGGAGATCTTTCCTTCTTCTGAGACATTCTTCGAATTCTTTTTTTTAAAATGATATAAAAAATAAGTAAATATTCATTTTTATTTTCTAATGGGCAGAGCAAAGACATTTTTTATTATTAGGTATTTTCTTCATTTACATTTCAAGTGTTATCCCATAAGTCCCCTATACCCTCCCCCTGCCCTGCTCTCCTACCCACCCACTCTCACTACTTGGCCCTGGCATTCCCCTGTACTGGGACGTATAAACATTGCTAGACCAAGGGCCTTTCTTCCCCAATAATAGCCAACTAGGTCATATTCTAATACATATGCAGCTAGAGACATGAGCTCTGGGGGTTCTGATTAGTTCATATTGTTGTTCCATCTATAGGGTTGCAGACCCCTATAGCACTTGGGTACTCTCTCTAGCTCCTACATTGGGGACCCTGTATTCTGCCCTATAGATGATTGTGAGCTTCAACTTCTGTATTTGTCAAGGACTGTCAAAGTCTCACAGGAGACAGCTATGTCAAGGGTCCTTTGAGCAATATTCTGCTGGCGTATGCAGTAGTGTCTGCATTTGGTGGTTGATTATGTGATGGACCACCCTGGTGGGGCACTCTCTGGATGGTCCATCCTTCCATTTCAGTTCCAAAGTTTGTCTCTGCACCTCCTTCCATGTATATTTTAATCCCTATTCTAGGGAGAAATGAAATATCCACACGTTGGTCTTTCTTGATTTTCTTGTGTTTTGGAAATTGTATCTTGGGCATTCTATGTTTCTGGGCTAATATCCACTTATCAGTGAGTGCCTATTAATGACTTGTTTTTGGGTTACCTCACTCAGGATGATATCCTCCAGAAACAACCATTTGCTCAAGAATTTCATAAATTCATTTGTGTGTGTGTGTGTGTGTGTGTGTGTGTTTCTGATATTAATTTTTTTCTTTCTTCTTTTTTTTTCTCTTTATTAGATATTTTCTTCATTTACATTTCACATGTTATTCAGAAATTTTCCCTTACCCTCCCGCGTCCCCGCCCTGCTCCCCTACCCACCCCCTCCCACGTAATGGCCCTGGCATTCCCCTGTTCTGGGGCATATAGAGTCTGTATGACCAAGGGGCCTCTCCTCTCAGTGATGGCCAACTCGGCCATTTCTTCCATATATGCAGCTAGAGACCTGAGCGCAGGGGGAACTAGTTAGTTCATGTTATTCTTCCACCTAGAGGGTTGAAGACCCCTTCCGCTCGTTGGGTACTTTCTCTAGCTCCTACCTTGGGAGTCCTGTGTTCCAACTAATAGCTGACTGTGAGCATCCACTTCTGTGTTTACCAGGCACTGGTATAGCCTCCCACAAGACAGCTATATCGGGTCCCTTTCAGCATTATCTTGCTGGCATATGCTATAGTGTTTATTTTGGTGGCTGATTATGGGAGGGATCCCTGGCAGNGTTTAGTAAGTTGTATCTTGGGTAGTCTAGGCTTCTGGGCTAGTATCCACATATCAGTGAGTACATGTTATGTGAGTTCTTTTGTGATTGGGTTACCTCACTCAGGATGACACCCTCCAGATCCATCCATTTTCCTAGGAATTTCATATATTCATTGTTTCTAATAGCTGAGTAGTACTCCATTGTGTAAATGTACCAATTTTTTTGTATCCATTCCTCTGTTGAGGGACATCTGGGTTCTTTCCAGCTTCTGGCTATTATAAATAAGTCTGCTATGAACATAGTGGAGCATGTGTCCTTGTCACCAGTTAGAATATCTTCTGGGTATATGCCCAGTAGAAGTATTTCTGGATCTTTCGTTAGTACTATGTCCAGTTTTCTGAGAAATTGCCAGACTGATTTCTAGAGTGGTTGTACCAGCTTGCAATCCCACCAGCAATGAAGGAGTGTTCCTCTTTCTCCACATCCTTGCCAGCATCGGCTGTCAACTGAATTTTAGATCTTAGCCATTCTGACTGGTGTGAGGTGGGATCTCAGTGTTGTTTTGATTTGTATTTCTCTGATGATTAAGGATTTTGAACATTTTTTAAGGTGCTTCTCAACCCTTTGGCATTCTTCAGTTGAGAATTCTTTATTTAGATCTGTACCCCATTTTTAATGGGGTTATTTGTATTTGTGAAGTTCAGCTTCTTGAGCCCTTTGTAAATATTGGATATTAGCCTCCTATCAGATTTAAGATTGGTAAAAATTCTTTCCCAATCATTGGTGGCCTTTTTGTCTTATTGACAGTATCTTTTGCTCTACAGAAGCTTTGTAATTTTATAAGGTCCCATTTGTCGATTTGTGATCTTAAAGCACAGGCCATTGGTGTTCTGTTTAGGAATTTTACCCCTGTGCCCATATCTTCGAGGGTTTCCCCCAAATTCTCCCCTATGAATTTCAGTGTCTCTGGTTTTATATGGAGGTCTTTGATCCACTTAGACTTGAGCTTTGTACAAGGAGAAAGGAATGGATCAGTGTGAATTCTTCTACATGTTGACCGCCAGTTGTGACAGCACCATTTGTTGAAAATACTGTCTCTTTTCCACGGGATATTTTTACTCCCTTGTCAAAGATAAGATGGCCAAAGGTGTGTGGGTTCATTTCTGGGTCTTTAATTCTATTCCATTGGTCTACCTGTCTGTTGTTATACCAGTACCAAACAGTTTTTATCACAATTGCTCTGTGGTACAGCTTGAGGTCAGGCATGGTGATTCCACCAGAGGTTCGTTTATTGTTGAGCATAGTTTTTGCTACCCTAGGTTTTTTATTATTCCAGATGAATTTGCAAATTGCCCTTTCTATCTCAGTGAAGAGTTGAGTTGGAATTTTGACGGGGATTGTGTTGAATCTGTAGATTGCTTTCGGCAGGATAGCCATTTTGACTATATTAATCCTGCCAATCCATGAGCATGGGAGATATTTCCATCTTCTGAGATCTTTGATTTCTTTATTCAGAGACTTGAAGTTCTTGTCATACAGGTCTTTCACTTCCTTTGTTAAAGTCACACCAAGTTATTTTGTATTATTTGTGACTATTGTGAAGTTTGTTGTTTCCCTAATTTCTTTCTCATTGTTTATCTTTTGTGTAGAGAAAGGCCACTGATTTGTTTGAATTAATTTTATATCCATCTACTGCGCTGAAGCTGTTTATCAGAACTAGGAGTTCTCTGGTGGAATCTTTAGAGTCACTAATATATACTATCATATCATCTGAAAATAGTGATATTTGGACTTCTTCCTTTCCAATTTGTATCCCCTTGATCTCCTTTCGTTGTTGAATTGCTCTGGCTAGGAATAAGTACTATATTGAATAGGTAGGGAGAAAGTGGGCAGCCTTGTCTAGTCCCTGATTTTAGTGGGATTGCTTCCAGCTTCTCTTCATTTACTTTGATGTTGGCTACAGGTTTGCTGTATATTGCTTTTATTATGTTTAGGTATGGGCCTTGAATCCCTGATCTTTCCATGACTTAATCATGAATAGGTTTTGGATTTTGTCAAATGCTTTCTCAGCATCTAACGAGATGATCATGTGATTTTTGTCTTTAAGTTTGTTTAGGTAGTGGATTATGTTGAATGATTTTCATATATTAAACCATCCCTCCATTTCTGGGATGAAACCTATGTGTTTATGAAGCCTACTTGGTCATGATGGATGATCGTTTTGATGTGCTCTTGGATTCGCTTTGCGAGGATTTTATTGAGTATTTTTGCATCGATATTCATAAGGGAAATTGGTCTGAAGTTCTTTTTGTTTGTTGGATCTTTGTGTGGTTTAGGTTTCAGAGTAATTGTGGCTTCGTACAACGAATTGGGTAGAGTACCTTCTGTTTCTATTTTGTGGAATAGCTTGAGTAGAGTTGGAATTAGGTCTTCTTTGAAGGTCTGATAGAACTCTGCACTAAACCCATCTGGTCCTGGGCTTTTTTTGTTTGGGAGACAATTAATGACTGCTTCTATTTCTTTAGGGGATATGGGACTGTTAAGATTGTTAATCTGATCCTGATTTAACTTTGGTACCTGGTATCTGTCTAGGAAGTTGTCCATTTCATCCAGGTTTTACAGTTTTGTTGAGTGTAGGCTTTTGTAGTAGGATCTGATGATGTTTTGGATTTCCTCAGGATCCGTTGTTAAGTCTCCTTTTTCATTTCTGATTTTGTTAATTCAGATACTGTCCCTCTGCCCTCTAGTTATTCTGGCTAAGGGTTTATCTATCTTATTGATTTTCTCAAATAACAGCTCCTTGTTTAGTTCATTCTTTGAATAGTTCTTTCTGTTTCCACTTGGTTGATTTCAGCTCTGAGTTTGATTATTTCCTGCTGTCTACTCCTCTTGGGTGAATTTGCTTCCTTTCATTCTAGAGTTTCTAGGTGTGCTGTCAGACTAGTACATGCTCATTCTCTAGTTTCTTTTTGGAGGTACTCAGGGCTATGAGTTTTCCTCATATGAATGCTTTCATTGTGTCCCATAAGTTTGGGTATGTTGTGGCTTCATTTTAATTAAACTCTAAAACGTCTTTAATTTCTTTCTTTATTTCTTCCTTGACCAAGGTATCATTGAGTAGAGTGTTGTTCAGTTTCCACATGAATGTTGGCTTTCTATTATTTCTGCTCTTATTGAAGATCAGCCTTAGTCCGTGGTGATTTATTAGGATGCATGGGATAATTTCAGTATTTTTGTATGTTAAGGCCTGTTTTGTGACCAACTATATGGTCAATTTTCGAGGAGGTACCATGAGGTGCTGAGAAGAAGGTATATCCTGTTGTTTTAGGATAAAATGTTCTATAAATATCTGTTAAATCCATTTGTTTCAAAACTTCTGTTAGTGTCCATGTGTCTCTGTTTAGTTTCTGTTTCCAGGATCTGTCCATTGGTGTTAGTTGGGTGCTGAAGTCTCCCACTATTATTGTGTGAGGTACAAAGTGTGCTTTGAGCTTTACTAAAGTTTCTTTAATTAATGTGGCTGCCCTTACATTTAGAGCATAGATATTTAGAATTGAGAATTCATTTTGGTGGATTTTACCTTTGATGAGTATGAAGTGCCCCTCCTTGTCTTTTTCGATAACCTTGGGTTGGAAGTCAATTTTATTTGATATTAGAATGGCTACTCCTGCTTGTTTCTTTGGACCATTTGCTTGGAAAATTGTTTTCTAGCCTTTTACTCTGAGTTAGTGTCTGTCTTTGTCTCTGAGGTGGGTTTCCTATAAGCAACGAAATTTTGGGTCTTGTTTGTGTAGCCAGTCTGCTAGTCTATGTCTTTTTATTGGGGAATTGAGTCCATTGATGTTAAGAGAAATCAAAGAAAAGTTAGTGTTACTTCCTGTCATTTTTGATGTTAAAGATGGGAGTCTGCTCTTGTGGATATCATCTTTTAGTTTGTTAGTATTCTTTGATGTCTTTCTTCAGAGACTTGAAGTTCTTGTTATACACATCTTTCACTTGCTTAGTTAGAGTCATACCAAGGTATTTTATATTATTTGTGACTATTGTGAAGAGTGATGTTTCCCTAGTTTCTTTCTGAGCCTGTTTATTCTTTGAGTAGTGGCATGCCACTGATTTGTTGGAGTTAGTTTTATAACTAGCCAATTTACTAAAGTTCTTTATCAGGTTTGGGATTCTCTGGTGGAATTTTTGAGGTCAGTTAAATATACTATATCATCTGCAAATGCTTTCTCAGCATCTAATGAAATGATCAAGAGAGTTTTTTTGTTGTTGTTGTTGTTCATTGACTTTGTTTTTATAGTGGGTTACACTGATGGATTTCCATACATTGGCCCATCCCTGCATCCCTGGGATAGTGACTACTTGACTGTGATGGATGATTCTTTGGATGTGTTTTGGATCCTGCTTGCAAGAATTTTATTGAGTTTATTTGCATCAACACTCATAAGGGAAATTGGTCTGAAGCTCTCTTCCTTTGTTGGGTTTTTGTGTGGTTTATATATCAGAGTAATTGTGGCTTCATAGAACAAATTGGATAGTGTTCCTTCTGTTTCTATTTTGTGGATTGAAGAGTATTGCTATCATTTCCTCTTTGAAGGTCTTATAGAATTCTGCACTAAACCTATCTGGTTCTGGGCTTTCTTTGGTTGGGAGACTATTAATGATTCCTCTCATTTCTTAAGGGGTCATTGGGCTGTTTAGATCATTTATCTGATCCTGATTTAACTTTGGTACCTGGTATCTGTCTAGAAAATTATCCATTTCATCCACGTTTTGCAGTTTTGTTGAGTTTAGGCTTTTGTCGTAGGATCTGATGATTTTTTGGATTTCCCCAGAATCTGTTGTTATGTCTCCTTTTTCATTTCTAATTTTGTTGATTTGGATACTGTCTCTGTACCCTCTAGTTAGTGTGGCTAAGGATTTGTCTATCTTGTTGATTTTCTTGGAGAACCAGCTCCTCTTTTCTTCGTATAGTTCTTTTTGTTTCCACTTGGTTGATTTCAGTCCTGACTTTGATTATTTCCTAGCATCTATTCCTCTTGGGTGTAATTGCTTCTTTTTGTCCTAGAGCTTTCAGATGTGCTGTCAAGCTGTGAGTGTATGCTCTCTCTAGTTTGTTTTTTGGAGGTGTTTAGAGCTATGAGTTTTCCTTAGCACTGTTTTCATTGTGACCCATAAGTTTGGGTATGTTGTGGCTTCATTTTCATTATACTCTAAAAAGTCTTTAATTTCTTTCTTCATTTCTTCCTTAACCAATTATCATTGAGTAGAGTCTTATTCAGTTTCCATGTTTATGTAGGCTTTCTATTGTTTATGTTTTTATTGAAGATCAGCCTTAGTCCTTGGTGATCTGATAGGATGCATGGAATTATTACAATCATCTTGTATCTTTTGAGGCCTGTTTTTTGACTAATTATATGGTCAGTTTTGGAGAAGATACCTTGAAGTGCTGAGAAGAAGAAGGTATATTCTTTTTTTTTTTAGGGTGAAATCTTCTGTAATTATTTGTTAAATTCATTAGCTTCATAACCTCTGTTAGTTTCACTCTGTCTCTGTTTATTTTCTATTTCCATGATCTGTCCATTGATGAGACTGGGTTGTTGAAGTCTCCCACTATTATTCTGTGAGGTGCAATGTGTGTTTTGAACTTTAGTAAAGATTCTTTTATGAATGTGGGTGCCCTTGCATTTGGAGCATAGATGTTCAGAATTGAGAGTTCTTCTTGGTAGATTATTCCATTGATGTGTATGAAATTTTCTTCATTTTCTTTTTTGATAACTTTAGGTTGAAAGCAGATTTTATTTGATTTTAAAATGGTTACCCCAGCTTGTTTCTTTGAGCCATTTGCATGGAATATTGTTTTCCAGCCTTTTACTCTGAGGTAGTATGTATCTTTTTCACTGAGGTGGGCTTCTGGTATGCAGCAAAATGTTAGGTGATGTTTATAAATCCAGTCTTTAAGTCTATGTCTTTTTATTAGGAAATTGAGTCTATTGATATTAAGAGATATTAAGGGAATGTTGTTGTTGTTTCCTGTTACTTTTGTTGTTAGAAGTTGAATTATGTTTATGTGGCTATCTTCTTTTTCCTTTGTTAACAGTTTTTTGTTTGTTTGTTTGTTTGCTTTTTCTAGGGTGCAGTTTCCCTCCTTGTGTTAGAGTATTCCTTTTATTATCCTTTGAAGGGTCTGATTTCTGGAACGATATTGTGTAAATTTGGTTTTGCCATGGAATATCTTGCTTTCTCCATCTATGGTAATTGAGAGTTTTGCTGGGGTATAGTAGCCTGGCCTGGCCTGGCCTAGCATTTGTAACAACAACATTCCCTTAATATCTCTTAATATCAATAGACTCAATTCCCCAATAAAAAGACATAGACTAAAAGACTGGATTTATAAACATCACCTAACATTTTGCTGCATACTAGAAGCCCACCTCAGTGAAAAAGATGCATACTCTCTTAGGGTCTGTATAACATCTGCTCAGGATCTTCTAGCTTTATAATCTCTGGCGAGAAGTCTGGTGAAATTCTGATAGGTCTGCCTTTATGTTACTTGACCTTTTTCCTATACTGCTTTTAATATTCTTTCTTTGTTTTTATGTATTTGGTGTTTTGATTATTATATGACAGGAGGAATTTCTTTTCTGGTCCACTCTATTTGGAGTTCTGTAGGCTTCTTATATGTTCATGGGCATCTCTTTCTTTAGTTTTGGGACATTTTTTTTCCTATAATTTTGTTGAACATATTTACTGGTCCTTTAAATTGGGAATTTTCACTCTCTTCTATACCTATTATCCTTTGGTTTGGTCTTCTCATTTTGTTCTCGATTTCCTGTATGTTTTGGATTAGGAGCTTTTTCCATTTTGCATTTTCTTGGACTGTTGTGTCAATGTTTTCTATGGTATCTTCTGTCTCTTGTATTTTGTTGGTGATACTTGCATCTATGACTCCTGATCTCTTTCCTAGGTTTTCTATTTCCAACATTGTCTCCCTTATTGTTGCCTTTATTGTTTCTACCTCCATTTTTAGATCCTGGATAGTTTTGTTCATTTCCTTCACCTGTTTGGTTATGTATTCCTGTAATGAGATTCTTTATGAGATTTTTGTGTTTTCTCTTTCAGTGCTTCCACCTATTTACCCATGTTCTCCTATATTTCTTAAAGGGAGTGGTTTATGTCCTTTATAAAGTCCTCTATTATCATCATGAGATGTGATTTTTAAATACAAATCCTGCTTTTCCTGTGTTTTGGCATATCTATAACTTGCTGTGGTAGGAGAACTGGGTTCTGATAGTGCCAAGTCTCCTTATTTTCTGAATTTAAGGTTCTTGTGCTTGCCTTTCACCATCCGGTTATTTTGCTGTTAGTTGGTCTTGCTGTTTCTGGCTGAAGCTTGTCCCTCCTGTGGGCCTGTATGCCTGTGTCAGCACTACTGGGAGACCAACTATCTCTGGGTAGGAACTGTGTACAGAAAGAAGGCTGTGGAATAGCATTAGCTCCAGGGTGCAGATGTTGACAGAAAGGATTCTGTCCCAGATGATCCTCTGTTCCTCTGCCCTATGTGTGCCTGGCTGGTCCTGCTTTGGACAGTTACTGGAGAGAAAGTAGTTGTTACACCTCAGAGCCTAGGGGTGAGAGCCTTCCTCAGAGACTAGCTTTCTCCTGGCAGGACCTGTGCACAGAGGGTTGTGGAACAGCCTTAACTCCAGGGTTCATATAGTGACTGGAACCCAAATATTTCATTTATTGAATCACAATGCAATTGCCAAATGAACTCAAAGCTTTCCTATATTATGCTTAATACCATGCCTGGTATTTCTCATTCAACTGTGTTTCATTAATTTCTGTAAGCTTTAGAACAGAGAAGATTTTTTAAAATTGATGGTGTATTTGCTTGGATATACACACATGAGCATTTGTGCCTCACCTTACATGCCATTGAGAATGTCTGAAGTTAGAAGACAACTTGAAAATGTTGCTAGCACTGTAGGCGTTGGTTCCAGAGCTACCCTGAGGTTCTCAGGCTTAGTGGAAAATCAGACTGGGTTAATTCATCAGTCTTGATATTGGAGATTTTTAATTGAATATAAAACTATTTCCTAATAGATTTTATGTGTATTCTTTATAGCTATACATGGTGTCTTTTTAAATGTTTTTGATTAAACCAGTAAAGAAAATATTTTTTATTATTTAATTACTGATCTAGTTTGTGACATGGATACATAGTAACAATACATATCCTTATTAATGCTATAACATAAAAAAATATATTACCAAGGCTTTCAAAATCTTTGGCTCATATTTTATGGAGTGATTTAAAGATATTGTTACTATATAATTTATTGGATATATAAGTCCATTATCTTTTTGGAAATTATAAACAAGCCCTATCATTTTCATGGAGTGTTAAACAACATTGGTCTTCTTTATTATTTATTTTTTTTTCTTTTCTTTTTTATTAGATTTTTTTATTTACATTTCAAATGCTATCCCGAAAGTTCCCTCTACCCTTCCCCCGCCCTGCTCCCCCACCTCCCCACTCCCACTTCCTGGCCCTGGCATTCCCCTATATTGGGGCATATAAAGTTTGTAAGACCAAGGGGCCTCTCTTCCCATTGATGGCCGACTAGGCCATCTTCTGCTACATATGCACCTAGAGACACGAGCTCTGGGGGTACTGTTTAGTTCATATTGTTGTTCCACGTAATCTAAAATTTTAAACAACATAATTGATATAATAATGTATTGTCCCTAATCACCAATCCAATTGTAAACTAATTTTTCTATAGTACAACAGTAGATGCACTTATAAATATATGTATACATGCATATTCTTTATTAATTAAAGATGTTCTGTGCATATAATTCATAAATTAAAATGTATCCAAGCTTAATTAGCATGCATTAACAGAAAAGAGAGAAAAGCAATGTGTCCTTTTAACTTTTTCTTAGACTACCTTATGTCTACACTCCAGAAAGCCCTAGATAATAATGGGAGGAATACTTTCCTGACAGAGCTGAATAATAAGATTACTTCTGATGTGCTGTGTACTTTAATAAGGATTCAAAATGATGTGTACTGTGGAGTCTTTATATCCTTAAGTACTTACAACGCTCTATGCTACTCATTAAAAATGTATTTCATATGACCAGAAGCAATTTTAAATAACCTCACAAGACTAAGGTTGTGTGGTTCAGTGGCATGAATTTAATTGCTTTAATTCAGAGATAAGTTCTATTTCCCAGGAGGGTACTTGTTTCTATTACTTGATAAAAATGATAAATCCCTTCTATTAATTTGTATCATTGCAAGCAGCAGTTTCATCAGATAATGTATCAGCATATTATATGCTGTGCAAAAAAAAAAAAAAATATCCCAGGGGCAAAACAAAGTTAGAATCTTTATTTAGCAAAGTTTCTTTTCTACTGGCTTCTACATTATCATGCAACTTAAATAAACCTTGTTATTATAAAAACCCCTGACAAATCACAACTAAATCACAATAACTCCAGAAGGATTTACTATCCATCATATTTAATGGACACAAGAATGAAACTTAGTAATATATTTGAAATATGGAACTCTTGTTACTGAAAGGGCATGATTTTGAATCTGCTTCCAATATTGTTAGAGCTACAAAAAGTGAAAACATGAGACTTAGAATAGAAGTTTTTTTAATTGCTCAATTCTAGTCTTCAGAATTAAAATGTAATTTTAAAAGGTAAAAATATTAGTAAGCAGAAATTCTCCAGAAAAAAAAAAAAAACATAAAAATGGATGAACAGAAAAATGCTTGCATATCATGTAATTTATTATATAAAGCCTGAAGAAACACTGTGTGCCTTCCGAGATGATAGCTATTCCTCAGATACATGAAAGCTCAGAGAAAGATCCTTGAGAAACCCATCATCTAAGACAGAAATATAGCTGCAGTCTATTTGGTCTCAGATGAACATGCCTATAAAAATATAATTCCAGTTCCAAATATAATTCCAGTTCCAATAGGAGGCAACTTTGAAATGTAGCATTATAAAATTGTAGCCATATCTTCTGATTGGCAAAAACTATTTTGAAATCTAGACACATGTATTTATTTAATACCTTCACTTTTCAAGTAGAGGAATCCCTTATAGTGGAACTAAAAATGCCATCTTAAGATGAATGATGCTTAATTTCTGGTTGAAGTATTAAAAGTAGGTTGAGAAGAATTTTGTTCTTTACAATGAATCAAGGACATTTCCTGATGGCTTTGTAAAGAATATTATATAATTTTATTTTGATCAAGAGAGGACATTATATTTCTTCAGTGAAAGTATGGTCATTGAGATTCACCATCTAGTGTGTGTGTGTGTTCATTGTAGAAATTCAATTTTAAAATATTATGAGTAATTCTAGGAAATATTATTTTGGTAATTTTAATAACATAAATGAGATTGCAATATGTTTCCTCTGAGATGGGAAATAGTAGAAAAAAAGAATAATTCCCCGGCTATGTGTATTTAGACAATATTGAACTCAAGCCAGCAGATTGGGGAACAAGTGTATGACTCCTTTTTAACCCTTAAAATAGTCTATTCTATTTTTTAAAAATAAAATAAATCCATACAAAAATGCACTGAGAATTATTCAGGTGTTTCTTTCTTGCTAAGTCAGTATTTAAAAAAAGATACTTCTTTTTCTTTTTCCAATTTTTATTAGGTATTTTCTTCATTTACATTTCAAATGCTATCTTGAAAGTCCCCTATACCCTCCTCCCCTGCTCCCCTACCCATCCACTCCCAGTTCTTGGCCCTGGCATTCCCCTGTACTGGGGCATATAATGTTTGCAAGACCAAGGGCCCTCTTTTCCCAATGATGGTCGACTAGGCCATCTTCTGCTACATATGCATCTAGAGACACGAGCTCTGGGGGGTACTGGCTAGTTCATATTGTTGTTCCACCTATAGGGTTGCAGACCCCTTCTGCTCCGTGGGTAATTTAGAGAAAAAGCTACTTTTTAAGAGGCAGAGCTGCATTTTAGGAAATAGATACCATACTTGAAGCTCCATCAAAGTTCTCCTATGTTTTTACTACCAGCATCACCAACCTCATTCTTCACAAAATTTAGTATTCTCTGTTATATGACTAAGGGAAATAAGCTGAAATTGAATGTAATCTAATGGCCTAAATGTCACTGACTAGGTCGATGGTAGTTTATTTAAAAGGAAGTCATTTATAGCATCTGTAATTCTCATGTCAGAAGATGGGAATGTCTTGCCTACAGCATGGAGTGTATGCAAGGTGAATAGTTTATTTCTAGTTTTCCTATCCAGCATGGTGGTTAAAAGGTTATGTGTAGTCAAATATGTATATATGAAACAAGAGAATGCAACTCAATGAAAGAGTAGCATTAGGTATGTGAGTGTTCCTTGTCCAAAAATAACCTAGTTGATCCATCATCTGAGACCCATGCTACTTATAGACTCTTAAGGAAAAGGTCGTGTAAAAATTATAATGTACAAAGTTTTCAGAATGTGCTCTAGATTTTGTACTTCATACAAACTTATGTAGTTCTTGAATAAATTGTTTTATTTCTGTCTTTCCATATTATAGCAATGTTCATATATTGGATGTTGGTTACAGGCTCTGTGTCAGGTTAACTATGAGCAATATATTGAAACCACTAGGCCACATTTCAAAGACATTACAATGGTGAAGGGTAATGTGCCAAATTGTAGACTTGGTAGAGTGTCAAATTGTTTTCTAACATAAGTTAGTGAGAGGAATATAATTATTATTAATTTCTAATAGAAATATTTGAAAATAAAATTATACGTATTATTAAGAAAGACAAATTGTAGAGACAAAAATTTAAGCAATATGTCATTGAGTAATTTTTTACAACACTCTGTTCCATTGTCTGTAATGGTAAGAGATCTAGCACTGAGAGACTATAAGTCAATTAACTCCAATAACTTAAGTCATGAATACAAATATTAAAAAGCTGATTTAAGCAACAGGTTTTCTTCATTATTGAAAGATTTGCCCTTATTGTTTTGTTTAAACATAGATGTATTGTTAGTATGCACAAAACTTCACATTTTTAATTTTACATTTATCAATTTTAATTAATCACACCACTTTTCCCATACTTTTCCTTCAGCCTTCCAAGATCCCTTTCACCAACACAGATATATTGCAAATGTCCCAATCTTGTTTATGCAGCCATTTCTAAGAGAAATTGTTTCACAGAAGAGTTCCTTATATTCTGGTTTTTACAATCTTTCTTTGTCCCTCTTCTGGGATGTTTCCTAGGCTACTAATGCAAGAGTTGTACTTTAGATGTATCCATTAGGGCTGGGCTCCTCACATAACTTTGATCTATATACTGCATCCTTAAGAAGGATATTACTAATTTCTCAAAACGAGATATTTTATATTATTTTCCTTTCTCTTCTTCATAAATTCTGGTCTGCATACCAACTGTCTTAGTCAGGGTTTCTATTCCTGGACAAAACATCATGACCAGGAAGCAAGTTGGGGAGGAAAGGGTTTATTCAGCTTACACTTCCATACTGCTGTTCATCACCAAAGGAAATCAGGACTGGAACTCAAGCAGAGCAGGAAGCAGGAGCTGATGCAGAGGCCATGGAGGGATTTCTTACTGGCTTGCTATGCTTGTTCAAACTTCTCTTCATAAGACTTAACCAGAGAACAAAGTCTCTGCTGGGCTTTTTTGAAGCTTCCTTTGCCAATGCAATTAATCTGAGTCTCTTCACCTTAGCCTCAGGCAGACTTTTCAGACAGGGGCAAAAAGTAGCCACATTCTTCACCAAAATACCACAAAAAAAGTCTTTATGCCACTTTCTGAAATTCTTCTCCTTTGAAATCTATTGGGCCAGGTCAACACAGTTCAAATTACTCCCAGGAACAAAGTCTTCCATATTCCTACTAGGAGGAAAAGCCCCATTTAAAGCATTCCACTGCTTTCCAAATCCAAATTCCCCAAATCTACATTCTTTCAAACAAAAGCATGGTCAGGCCTATCATAGCAATACCCCAGTCCCTGGTACCAACTTCTGTCTTAGTGTTTTACTGCTGTGTACAGACACCATGACGAAGGCAAGACTTATAAAAAACAACATTTACTTGGGGCTGGCTTACAGTTTCAGAGGTTCAGCCCATTATCATCAAGGTGGGAGCATGGCAGTATCCAGGTAGGCATGGTGCAGGCAGAGCTGAGAGTTCTATGTCTTCATCCAAAGGCTGCTAGTGGAAGACTGACTTCCAGGCACCTAGGGTGAGAGTATTAAACCCACACCCAAGTGACACACCTACTCCACCAGGTCACACCTATTCCACAAGGTCACACTTCCTAATGGTGCCACTTCCTGGTGCAAGAAAATATAGACCATCACACCAAGTGATAAGTGAATATTAGCAAAAAAGCTCGAAATACCCAAGACACAATTCAAACACCACATAGAGCTCAAGAAAAAGGAAGACCAAAGTGCAGATGTTTCACTTCTTCTTAGAAAGGGGAACAAAATATTCACTGGGGGAAATATGGAGACAAAGTGTGGAGCAGAGACTGAAGGAAAGGCCATCCAGAGACTGCCCCACCTGGAGATTGATCCTATATGAAATCACCAAACCCAGACACTATTGTGGATGCCAAAAAGTGCTTGCTGACAGAGGCCTGATATAGCTTTCTAATAAGAGGCTTTTCTAGCCTGACAAATACAGAGGCAGATGCTCACAGTCAATCATTAGACTGAGCATGGGGTCCTCTATAGAGGAGTTAGAGAAAGGACTGAAGAACCTGAAGGGATTTGTAACCCTATAAGAAGTACAACAACATCAACCAAACAGAACCCCCTCCCCCCTCCAGCTCCCAGGGACTAAACCAACAACCAAAGAGTACACATGGAGGGATCCATGGCTCTAGCCATATATGTAGCAGAGGATGGTCTTGTTGGGCATTGATGGGAAGAGAGCCCCTTGATCCTGTGAAGGCTAGATGCCCCAGTGTAGGGGAATGCCAGGGTGAGGAGACAGGAGTAGCAGGGGAAGCACCCTCATAGAAGCAGAAGGAGGGAGAATGAAATAAGTGGATTTTGGAGGGGAAATCAGGAAAAGGGATAACATTTGAAATGTAAATAAAGAAAATATGCAGTGAGAAAAGGAAAAAAAAACTCTACAAAGCACATGGTAGATATTTAATAAATGTCAATTCTCTTTTTTTTTTTCTAAAAAAAACAAAAAAAAGAAATAAAAAATAAATAAATGCTGGTCTGGATAGACTTTTATACAAAAGCCTTGGCAGACAATGTGATAATTATGTCAGTCATAACAGTAATGGCTATATTCTGTTTCAAAATGTTCAGGAAATAGAAATGACTTTTTGCATTTGGTATTATTTATTGATCTATCATCAGTATTTTAGTTCACCAGTAAAAATCACAAGAGGAAATTGCTTTTGATGATATGCCCATATAATTACCACAGACTCACATAATCACAGAGACTACAAATGAGATCTCAAGATAGAAAGCTATGACTTTATTCCTATTGAAGTAGAATAATAGCTACTTTTTACTTAAAAATCAATATTTCTATAAAGATTTATGACAAGTAGTACAGAGTCAAGTTCTACTATCCTTATGAAACACTAGATAGCTGTTAACAAAAGGTCAACAAGCATATTCTTGCTATTAAAAGAACACGGAATATCTTCTGAGAACTTATAATACAATTCTGATTTTAAAAATATTAAACCCTAATTCATAGAGTGAAGAGTTAGTATGAGGAACCATAGCACTTCAAAAAACTTATTTTAACATGGAAGCAAATTGTATAATGTGACAGGAAAAAAATTGATCTTGCTTGTATAAATTCCTGTAACTCAATTGATTAGTGAATTATACAAGGCAAATTTATGCTACAGTTCTTTGAATTGCAAGTCAAAGTGCTAAAGATAATATTTATACACAAACTTAAATATTTTCCATAATTCATACCTAATTATATTCATATTACAGTACAAAACTATAATAACTACATTTCAAACTATTTATCTTAAACTTCAATCCAAAAGTATGAAATAAATCAAAAGAAATGCGCATATGAATTATTCCCTCAGAACATCGTCTAACATCTACTATTGACCATCTAAATGGAAATGTAAAAGCTAATAATCTGAAAATTGCTTAGATGCAGATGCCTATTTGATGGCTAAATGGGGTCAACTTATAAGATGATACACTCATCTGACATGAGGGACCCTCAGTAAGGAAATGCCTCCATAGGATCAGGCTGGAGACATACAAGCCTGTAGGAAAATTTATGATGAGTAAGGGGCCACCTCACAGTGGGTGATACTAGTGCTGTTATGGCCCTAAATTCTATAAGAAAGCAGGATGAGCAATACAGGAAGAACAAACCAGTAAGCAGCATTCTTCCATGGCTGCTAAGTCATCTCTTGCCTCCAGATTCTAGCTCTGCTTGAGTTCCTGCCCTTCCTTCATGATAAAGTGGAATGTGAAAGTTTAAGCCAAATAAAATTGAGAACAAACAACTTAAAAAGAATAAATGCATGAATGATGCTCAAAAATCATAAATATAAGATTTATGGAAATTAAAAACATAATCCAAGACTTGAGAGCAGAATTCAATAAGGAGTTAGATACACAGATGAGTCAAGCTAAAATGAACATGGAATTTAAAATCCCAGTAAGTAACAAAATTCAAAGGAAATCTTTACACTAGAATGAATCAAGCAGAAGATAGAAAGTGAATACTCAATGGTAAAGTAGATTATATAGACCCAGTAATCAAGAAATATAAATATAAGTTAAAAGCAGTTGAGCGCTTAAAAGAAATGTAAGAGAGCATGAAAACCAAATCAAAACAAACCTTTGGATTAGAAGCATATATGACAAAGAAGAATTGGAAGGCAATGCTGTATACCAGATCTTCAACAAGGCAATAAACACAAACTTCCCTAAATTCACCCCACACCACCCTCACCCAGAGAAAGCCTGACCCCCAGGAGTTCTGACATACTCAGAACACAGGTGTGGCAACAAACTTTGCCCCATTACCAGTGCTAAACTGGACCTCCCAGGGCCCAAGGAAGCTGTGGGTCAAGAAGTGGGACTGGGTGGGCAGGGGAGCAGGGAAGGAGAGGGGGGAGGGGGGAGGGGGGAGTGGGAGGGGGGAGGGAACTTTCAGGATAGCAATTGAAATGTAAATTAAGAAAAGATCTAATAAAAAAATTGAAAAAAAAGAGAGAATTTCAGACCAATATTTTTCTTTTCTTTTCTCTTTTCTTTTCTTTCTTTTTTCTTTCTTTTTTTTAAAGATTTTAGTTTTTTTTATTAGATACTTTCCTTATTTACATTTCAAATGCTATCCCGAAAGTTCCCTCTACCCTCCCCCCCCCACCCTGCTCCCCTAACCACCCACTCCCACTTCTTGGCCCTGGCATTCCCCTGTACTGGGGCATATAAAGTTTGAAAAACCAAGGGGCCTCTCTTTCCAATGATGACCAAATAGGCTATCTTCTGCTACATATGCAGCTAGAGACAAGAGTTCTGGGGGTATTGGTCAGTTCATATTATTGTTCCACCTTTATGGTTGCATGGGTACTTTCTTTAGCTCCTCCATTTGGGGGCCCTGTGTTCTATACAATAGATGACTGTGAACACTTTATATGCACTCACTGATAAGTGAATATTATGCCAGAAACTTAGAATACCCAAGATACAATTTGCAAAACACAAGAAAATCAAGAAGAAGGAAGACCAACGTGTGGATATTTCATTCCTCCTTAGAATAGGGAACAAAATACACATGGAAGGAGTTACAGACACAAAATTTGGAGCTAAGATGAAAGAATGGACCATCCAGAGACTACCCCACCCAGGGATCCATCCTATAATCAGTCAACAAACACAGCCACTATTGCATATGCCAGCAATATTTTGCTGAAAGGACCCTGATATAGCTGTCTCATGTGAGGCTATGCCAGTGCCTGGCAAATACAGAAGTGTATGCTCACAGAGCAATATTTCTTATGAACATCAATGCAAATGTATTCAATAAAATTCTTATAAACCAAACCCAAGAACACATCAAGAAGATCATTCACCATAATCAAGCAGTCTTCATGCCAGGGATGTAGGGATTGTTCAAAATACAGAAATCCATCAATGTAAACCACTATGTAAATAAACTAAAAACAAAAACAAAACAAAACAAAACAAAAAGCCATTACCATCTCCTTAGATGCTGAAAAATCCTTTGACAAAATAGGCTACCCTTTCATGTTAAAAGTCTTGGCAAGATTAGAAATTCCAGGTACATACCTTCACATAATAAAAGCAACATACAGCAAACCAACCACCAACATCAAACTAAATGGAGAGAAGCTTGAAATAATTCCACTAAAACCTAGGACAAGACAAGGATTCCTACTCTCTCCCTATTTGTTAAACAAAATCAGTAGCCTTCCTCAACACAGTGGATAAACAGGTTGAGAAAGAAATTAGGGAAATAATACCCTTCAAAATAGTGACAAATATTATAAAATATCTTGCTGTAACTGTAACCAAGCAAATGAATGAACTGTATGACAAGAACACCAAGTGTTTGAAGAATGAAATCAAAGACCTCAGAAGATGGAAAGATCTCCCATGCTCATGGATTGGCAGGATTAACATAGTAAAAGTAATCACAGGAGATACAGTGAGGTTGGGACCTGGGAGGAAGAGAAGACAGGGAGGGAAAAGAGGGGGTCAGGAGTATTGGAAGGGACAAGAGAGAAGTACAGAAGGTCAGGAAGTTGAATAGAAATATGCAACAGTGGGGCATAGGAATCTAGGGATAGTTCCAGAAAGTCCAAGATGCCAGGGAAATGAAAGGCTCCCAGGACAAAGAGGTACGACTTCAGCCAAAATACCTAACAAAAGGGAGATAGAAAATGTAGAGACCACCTCCAGTTAATAGACATGGCCCCAGTTGAGGGTTGGGGCCACCCACCTAACTCAAATTTTTTTTTTTATTCTTTAATCTTTTTTACAGTCTAGCCATTATCCTCCTCCCAGTTTGCCTTATGACTATTCCTCATCCTATACCTCCTCCCTGGTTTCTAAGAGGATGTCCAAACCCATCACCAACTCCATCCCACTCCCTGGGGCCTCAAGTTTCTTGAGGGTTAGGTGCTTCTTCTCTCACTGGGGCCAGATCAGGGCAGTCCTCTGCTATATATGTGTCAGGGGCCTCATATTAACTGATGTGTGTTGTCTGGTTGGTGGTTCAGTGTCTGAGACATCTCAGGGGTCCAGAGGGCAATCTGGCTGTGACATCTCTCCTTCCATTGATAGCCAGAGTTGATTCAGCTGATCTGACTGGCTAGGAGGGTGTCCCATTCCTCCCTTACTGTTCCATGTGTGTTCCTCCCAAAGCTGTGTGCTCTATCTTCCCTGAATAGAGTAAAAGCAATCTTTTCTCAAGAGTGTATGAGTAGCTGTGTTCCTCTACTAGAACCTCCAAATAAACTCTCCATCTCAAAAATTTTAACTCAGAAATGTTTCTGTCCAAAGAAAAGACAGGGACAAAAAAATGGAGCAGAAACTGAAGGAAATACCATCCAGAGACCGCCCCGACCTAGGGATCCATCCCATCTGAAAACACCAAACCCTCACACAATTGATGCCATAAAGGTCTTGCCTACAGGACACTGGTATGGTTGTTCTCTGAGAGGTTCTACCAGCACCTGACCAATACAGCTGATGATACTTAACAGCCAACCGTCAGACTGAGCCCAGGGACCCCAATGGATGAGTTAAGGGAGGGACTGAAGGAGCAGAAGGGGATTTGTAACCAGACCACCCAGAACTTCCAGGGACTAAACCATCAACCAAAGAGTATACATGGAGGGTTCTGTGGTTCTAGCTACATAGAGAGCAGATGATGACCTTATCTGGCATCTATGGGAGGGGAGCCCCTTGGTCATGAGGAGGCTTAATGCCCCATTGTACGGGGATGCTGGAGCAGGTATGCAGGAATAGGTGAGTAGGTGGAGGGAAACCCTCATAGAGGAAAAGGGGAGGGGGCATAGGATGGGGGATTTGCAGAGAGGAAATGGGAAGGAGGATACCATTTGAAATGTAAAGGAATAAAATGGTAAGAAAAGACTTTCCTAAACTCAATAATGTCACACTGATACACATATAAGAACCACACAGAACACAGAGTAGACAAGACCAGGAGAAAACAAACAAACAAACAAAAACAAAAACAAAACATTGCATATCATAGTGAAACCATTGAGTATACAAAACAAAGTGGTCTAAAAGATGAAAGTAAAATAAAACAACAAAAATGTCACATATAAAGGTAAGCCTATCAAAAAATAAACTAGTTCTTTTATCATTTCATATATTTATTTATTCACTCTACATTCTTATTCACTACCCCTTCCTGGTCACCACCTTCCCCATCCTCTCTTCTCTTCTGTGTGGATGAGGTGCCCCCTGGGTATCCTCCCACCCTGTACTTTAAGCCTCCTTGAGCCTAGGCAAATTCTGATGGTTTAATTGTAAAAACTGAAAGACAGTAAAGCATGAGCAACACATTGCAAATCAAACAGTTTATGCTGGCAGCACTACACAGACTGGAATAGTTGCTTGATTCTAACCATACAGCATTTTGACTTTTAAGGAAATGTTAAATTACCTGATCTTCAAGTTCATCAGCGCTAGCATATGCGACCCTTACATTATATTCTATAGCTCAAACTACTATGGGTAATTTTAAAACATTTTTTTTTTACTTTTTAAGGTGTGAAGTTTGCTCAGTAATATTTTGTCATCACTTGGATGTGAGGTACATTTTAAAATATTTACTTTTGAAATTTCAATTTAATATTTCATATAATAAAAGGCTTCTGTCCAACAGTCTTCTTCCCTCTTTTGTTGTCCCGGATATGCACTTAGTTAAAGCATCAGTGTGAGTTATATTCTAAAATGCTGACTCAATATTAAAAGTGAAGAAT
This sequence comes from Mus minutoides, assembly GCA_902729485.2. NCBI lineage: Eukaryota > Metazoa > Chordata > Mammalia > Rodentia > Muridae > Mus > Mus minutoides. The sequence goes on from CACVCL010021774.1 coordinate 26,459, forward strand.
TCATAATAAAAAAGTTTTATCAAAAATCCTTTTTACTTATTAATTTTATCTCTGGAGTTCATGGAGATAAAGCTTCTCCCAGTTTCTACAGTCGGTTTGATTAGAATGGTGATGAGCAGGGAATGATGCTACTCGAGAAGCAGTATGAAAATTGGTATTAGAGAGAAATGCTCTATAACATGCCACAACTTAGCCAACTACTCAGACACGTGACCTACCAAGGGCCTAGGAGTATGGAAGATACATTTAAAATCAAGCGTGTACTTTTTTAACATATGGTTACTTGTTAAAACTGCAAAGAAATTAAAATAAATTTGAATATAAGTCTCATAGGCTTAATGACCTCGCAAGTTGCCAGATTCAACATATTGAATTGTTCATAATATGAGGACGGAAATTACTCTAATGTTCCATGGTAACATTGGTTAAATCTGTGGCTATTATGAGGCAGTAAGATGTGACTGCTAAATGGATGCTATTCACCAATATCTTGAGATGGTAATAGTAATCCCTTATTACGGTCAGTTATCTAATTCAAGTTAGGGACAAACCATCTAGGACTTTTCTGTGTTCAAAAGTATAGTGTATCACATTATACAACTTACAAAATACATTGTAGACATTTAGACATATTAGAAATAAAATATGGCTATCTTCAGACAATACCACAAAGGATTTTACTTGTTTTTGTTTTCATTTTTTTTTTTACATTGCATTTTCTAGATTCCAAATAAGCAACACACCACGTTTTATTTCTAATAAGTGACATCTAGGTTTTTCAAACCAGAAATAAGTCATTTAAGATTCTTACACTAGTTTTCTATAAGCTCCAGGATAAATATGTATATAAAAAGCATTCCATGGGTTAAGAGTAAAAATCTCCAGATTCCTCAGGCTGCAGAACATAGCACAAACATCGACATGACCTTTAGTGGTAACACAGACCCTGGCCACAGTAAAACCATGGATCCTAACATGGTCCTCAGTAGTAAGACAGAACCAGATATCACCATGACCTTGGGTGACAGCACACATGGCCCAGAGTCATCAACATGCCATCTGAAGCTATGTTGATACCCATGGTCCTGGCTGCCTTTAAAGGCTGGTCTCTGTCTCTGGTCTACTGCAGCCAGAGGCTGTGTTCATGGTCTGTGCTGTTGTCAGAATCCGTGTGAAGGCACAGGACCTATGATCCCACTGACTAGGAAAAGAAAGAAGGCTATTTTTGCTGTGATCTCAAGGTCTGTGTATGCACAGTTGAGAGGGAGGGACAAGGAAGGTTCCTATGACAAACCTTACGCCACATCCCCACTTCAAAAGTAACAGCTTAGAGAGGAAGCCATCAAAGAGAACTTTTCAGTAGTGTGATGAAGATGCTCAAGTGTAGCTCTCCAGGACTGATGCTTCTGGCGTAGATGTGTGAGGGGAAGGACTCAGTTCTATTTACAAGGCAGGCTATTGAGGGTTTGACCATGGTCCAGTGAGTATTTTTATTATTAAGTTATTTAAAATTGATTTTAATTATTTTTAATTTGGGCGGCAAATATCACAGGTGGGGCAGCAGACATGGAAGGGCTATAAAGTGAATGTGATGGGGTGCATAATTTGAGAGTCACAGAGAATAAAAAAAATCTTATGTTAAATTTTTTTTTAATTTAAGAATTGTAAAAATAAAGGCAATAAAAATATAAGATGTAGGGCTGATGTGTTGACTCAGTGGTTCTCTTCCAGAGACACAGGTTCATACATGGAGTCTCAAAACTTACATCACAACTTTCTGTATTTCCATCTAGAATATCAGGTATCTTCTTCAGGCCTCTTCTGGAACTAAGCATACTAGTGGTACACAGACATATATGCCACCAGAAAAACATCCATGCACGATTCATTTATATTACAATTGTAAGAATTACTTTAAAAAAAAACCTTTAGTAAATAAATACATTTCCTATAGAGTATGTATTGATGTTTTAATAAGCATCTGTTATGTTTCTTTATTTGTATTTGAAAATAATAAATTCACAGGAATAGACTGGAATATGATGCTTTAATCTTTGTGTTTTCTTATAAAGTTGAATCAAGATAGTTATCATATTGATAACCTTAACCTGCCATTTTTTGGCATATATAAAATAAATGTTAAGAATACTTGTACTGATCATATTTGAAGTGTATAATTTGTTTGAATTTCATAATACATAATATAGTACTCTAGAGGGGCAGTTGGGGAAGATAATTTAGTGAGATGGAATAGCAGAATGTAAGGAATATGAAGGGTAAAGGAAAATAATTGATGGCGGGCATTTGGTGTCTGCCTTGCGTTCCTGCCTTGACACATTCAGTAATGGACTGCAATGTGAAACTATAAGTGAAAATAATCCCTTTCCTCCACAAGGTGATTTTGGTCATATTTTACCCAGTAATATACACTTAAAATAAAACACATACAATGTCTCCCAGATCATTACAGAAGGAGTAGAAAGAGTGTAAGGACCAGAGGCATGGTATATTGACTACATTGAACCAGTATCTTCGGGGTTTAACAGATAAGCTGTCCATATGAATTCATAGAGGATGTAACAGTGTACACATGACCTGAATAAACTGAAGATATAGCATCCCAACATGAGTATTAGCGTTTGTAACAAAGTTCCACTCCTAACCTACAATATACTGGCAGCAGGCGTTGGAAAGTCAGAGCTTCTTCTTCTTTTTGTTGTTGTTGTTGTTGTTGTTGTTGTTGTTGTGATTCATTTGTTTATTTGTTGGTTTTGTTGTTGTTTGTTGTTGTTTTTTTAAGAATATAGCCACTGGTAAATCATCTGTGCTCCAGGGAAAGATTACACATCCAAGCATATACAAGTAGCACAAAATTTAATGGAGGTAAAAACAAAGAAATAAAGAAAACACAAAGAATGGTGGTTAGAGTATGAAAGAGTTTGGAAAAAATCTGAATATGTACAAAACAGAGTGAAACAAAGTATATAAAATTTTCGGAAAACTAATAAAATGTTTTTAAAGTGACTTTTTATTCATGTGTGCTAATTATAGTAAAGAGAGAGTTCTGCATATACCATATTGCAAGTTTCCTTATTAATTTTGTCTTATTGTTTTAATTCCCTGTGTTATATATTTTATCGTAGTCTGGATTCTTAAAAGGAAAAGAAGCTGTCTTTTGATATTTAGGCAAGGCTAAAATGAGTAACGTAAAAATAAATGTAATGCACCATTTATTTCTTCTATCATTGCATGTGTGTGTTAATGTGTATGTACAAGTGTGTGTACATTTACTTGTATGTGGAGGCCAGAATTCAATATCAGGTACCCTCTTCAGTTGATTTCCACACAATAGTTTAGTCTAGACAGAGCTCAGAGTCAATAACATGCCAATGCACCAGGCTTTTATTTCTGCGCTGAATATGCAAACTTAGATTCTCATTCTTTTCTATCAAATGCTTAATGGTTCAGCCATATCCTTGATTATATTTTTTCCTAAAAATGCAACATGTAACACATAAAGGTCAATTTAATGATGTGGCCAGAGAAGCAAACCTTTCTCCAAGGAGACAAAATACAGTAGGTCCTAATCATTTTTTTTTTTCTCTTTATTAGATATTTTCTTCCTTTACATTTCACATGTTATCCAGAGATTTTCCCTTACCCTCCCGCGTCCCCGCCCTGCTCCCCCACCCACCCCCTCCCACGTAATGGCCCTGGCATTCCCCTGTTCTGGGGCATATAGAGACTGTATAACCAAAGGGCCTCTCCTCATTTTTTAATGCTTTATCACTCAAAAAACAAAAGATTAAGAATTTCATGAATTTATTGTTTTTAATATCTGAGTAGTACACCATTGTGTAAATGTACCACATTTTCTGTATCCATTCCTCTGTTGAGGAACATCTGGGTTCTTTCCAGCTTCTGGCTATTATAAATAAGGGTGCTATGAGCATATTGGAGCATGTGTCCTTATTACAAGTTGGAGCATCTCCTGGGTATATGGCCAGGAGTGGTATTGCTGGATCTTCTGGTAGAACTATGCCCAATTTTCTGAGTAATCGCCAAACTGATTTCTAGAGTGCTTGAACCAGCTTGCAATCCTACCAGCAATTGAGGAGTGCTCTNCTTTCTCTACATCCTCGCCAGCATCTATCACCTGAATTTTTGATCTTAGCCATTCTGACTGTTGTGAGGTGGAATCTCAGGGTTGTTTTGATTTGATTTCCCTAGTGACTAAGGATGTTGAACAATTTTTTTTTTAGGTCCTTCTCAGCCATTCACTAATCATCATTTGAGAAATCTTTATTTAGCACTGTATCCCATTTTTTAATAGGGTTATTTAATTTTCTGGAGTTCAACTTCTTGAAAAATATATATATATATATTGGATATTAACCCCCTATCAGATTTAGGATTGGTAAAGATCTTTTCCCAATTTGTTGGTTACCGTTTTATCTTTATAACAGTGTCCTTTGCTTTACAGAAGCTTTGAAATTTTATGAGGTCCCATTTGTAGATTCTTGATCTTAGCGCACAAGCTATTGCTGTTCTGTTTAGGAATATTTCCCCTATGCCCATATCTTCGAGGTTTTTTCCCACTTTCTCCTCTATAAGTTTCAATGTCTCTGGTTTTATGTGGAGTTCCTTGATCCACTTAGAATTGAGCTTTGTACAAGGAGATAAGAATGGGTCAATTCCTATTCTTCTACATGCTAATCACCAGTTGAGACAGCACCATTTGTTGAAAATGCTGTCTTCTTTCCACTGGATGGCTTTAGCTCCTTTGTCAAAGATCAAGTGACCATATGTGTATGGGTTCATTTCTGGGTCTTCAATTATATTGCATTGATATATCTGTCTGTCACTGTACCAGTACCATGCAGTTTTTAATCAAAATTGCTCTGTAGTATAGCTTGAGGTCTATCAGGATCTGGTGGATATCATCCTAAATGAGGTAATACAATCACAAAAGAACACTCATGATATGCACTCACTGATAAGTGGATATTAGCCCAGAAGCTCAGAATACCCAAGATAACGTTTGCAAAACACATGAAACTCAAGAAGAAGGAAGACCAAAGTGTGGATACTTTGATCCTTCTTAGAGGGAGAACAAAATACCCAAGGAAGGAGTTACAGAGACAAAGTTCAGAGCAGAGACTGAAGGAAGGACCATCCAGAAATTGCCCCACCTGGGGATCCATCCCACAAACAACCACCAAAACCAGACACTATTGCAGATGCCATCAAGAGCTTGCTGACAGGAGCCTGATATGACTGTCTCCTGAGAGGCTCTTCCAGTGCCTGATTAATACAGAACTGGATGCTCACAATTATCCATTGGATGGAGCACAGGGTCCCCAATGAAGGAGCTAGAGAAAGTGCCCCAAAAGCTGAAGGGTTTGCAGCCTTCTAGGAGGAACAGCAATATGAACTAACCAATAACCCCAGAGATCCCTGGGATTAAACCACCAATCAAAGTAAATATACAGGGAGGCTTGTGGATCTAAATGCATATGTAGCAGATGATGGCCTTTTAGGTCATCAATGGAAGGAGAGGTTCTTGGTCCTGTGAAGGCTCTATGCCCCAGTATAGGGCAATAAAAGGGCCAGGAAGCAGGAGTGGGTGGGTTGGGGAGCAGGGGGAGAGGGAAGAGGATAGAGAATTTTCGGAGGAGAAACTAGGAAAGGGGATAACATTTGAAATGTAAATAAAGAAAATATCTAATTTAAAAAACAACAACAAGAAAGCAAAAGTGTTAAAACCGAATTTCAATGAAATTTATCGATGCATTAATAAATGAATGCATGAGACTGGATCGACTGAGTAGTTTGTTTCTGGCCCAAGCTTGACTTATCTCAGCTGTCATTATTAATGTATCAATTGTGAATAAAGAAAAAGGTTTTCTGAGGTTGGCTAGTCTTTTGTTTCTGAGCTTTTGCTTGAAAATAAGTACTGACCTTACATTTCTCCAGCATCCCAGCCTACAACAGTTTCTTCTGAATTTTATGATTTTATGAACATTAGGATTTCAAATAACAGCTTTTATCTCCACAAGCTCAGCCACATTTACAGGGGCATGCAAAAAGATATGGCCTCTTGAAAGGGGGAAATGAGAGGGCCATAGCCATGGACATGAAGACAGAGTTACATTTTTTTTGCTATTCTATGAAAATAATGACTCCATTTGTATCTTCCTAAATGTTCCTGTTAAGAGCAAGTAAGATTTTAATATTCTCTTTCAAAAAGTTACTATGATAAGTTATTTTAAATGTTAATTATCATTAGCATTGATAATTATCTTTATTTTGAATGTATACAGGTTTATTTTCTATTTTGATAAGTTTTAAATATAAATCTTGCAAAGCTGCATAAACTGTCACTTATAAAATTGTCTCTAAAAGATACTAGGTATACTTTTTCTTAGGGATAACATAGTAAAATGTGGCAGTCAATCTATCTTACTTTTGGAGAGGAAAGAAACATTTAAATTGTGTGTTATTGCTTTTCCATAAAAAATATGAGGTATTAATCACATGCAAAACTTTAAAAGCTCCCTACTATATCACCCAAGAGTCTGTTTTACATATTAATCTTGGTTATGCCACCCTCAGTCACCTCTATATCAAGTCTAAAATATATCCCCCTCCTTAATCACTTATCTGTAGATAAGGCTGTAGGTAAAATTAAATGCATAACTGTCATCTTGTCCACAGCTATGTTTTTAATTTCAGGCTGTCATTATGTTGTTGTTTTATTTTTCCCCATATCTTATTTATTGTTACATAATGACTATTTTGCAAATAAAAGGTCAAACACCTCTAAGAAGTAATGAAAAGGTACTTGACAGTTACGAACTGTCAACAGAACCCATGAGGCTCTAGAAAATATCCATATTAAGAAACTCCTGAAGGTTCACAGGGGAAATCTACATTTTCCTGAGACAAAGCCTCCTTTCCCTCAGGCAAAGAATGAGAATAATTAGCATTAATAATTCTCTTTCTCTTAAATGCATACAACTCCTGCAGTGAATTTCTCTCCCCCCCTCATAGGGATTAAATATAAATTTTGGAAAGCTGCATGAACCACCATTTATAACATTGTTTTTAAGAGCCTATATATTAACATTTCAATAATGCTATCCACAGCTGAACAATTAACCTACAATAGGCTTTTAATTTGGGGTCTTTCTATAGTAAATACAGTATTCAATCTAAACAGTATTATGTTTTTTGTTGATATTACAATCTGGTGAATTCAAAGGTTAAATAATCACTCATAAAAGACATTGGACAAATGAGATGGTAAAAATCTTTTTCCCTGACATTTAGATATAACGAGCAAAATTCAGTTTCAGTAATTGTAATCCATTTAATGCCACTTTTAGAAGATTGATAGTTGGTGGTTTGTCAACTGACATTTGCAGTAGACCAACTTTTATTTCACTATGTTTAGATATAACTAAAAGAAATAAAATTTAGTTAAGATAAAAATACAGGAAGGGAAAATGGAAAAATAATTTACCTATAATTGACAAAAATAAATTTTTGTAGAATACTTTTTCTCTAGATAGTTAAGTTTCATAATAAATCTAACCAGCTTAACATAATAAAAATTGATTAAAAAGTCCTTGAGAGTTAAAAATATTATGGTAATTTACTTGACAATATTTATTATAACTGATAAATATAATGATATAGAAAAATAATATTAAAATATAAATACTATTTCTAAATCTAATGTTAAATATCTGTGTGTTTTCATTTAGTTTTCACTGAAAATCTTATTAAAATACTTAGAATCTTTGTCAGTTGATTTGAGCTATTATGTTGTTTAGGGCACCATATATTAAGAATAGCCAGTTGTCTCACTTTGTCTGATTATAAGGAAAACAAAAACAAGAAAGGATGTATCTAGGAATCAATATTATATTCATCAATATTGTATCCATCAATATTATAGAAAATAGGTAAGAGGGAGTATGAGCACACTGTGCATAAGAAACTCATTTGTATCTTGGATTTTATTTGTTTTCCTCTACTATAGCAGCATTATAACTAAAACCCCTAGTGATAGATCATTCTTAAATGGGTGATCTCTCTCTTTCTCATATGCATTTTTTTCTTTCTTTTTTATTATATATTTTCTTAATTTACATTTCAAATGCTATCCTGAAAGTTCCCTCTACCCTCCCCCAACCCTGCTCCCCTACCCACCCACTCCCACTTCTTGGCCCTGGTGTTCCCCTGTATTGGGGCATATAAAGTTTGCAATACCAAGGAGCCTCTCTTTCCAATGATGGCTGACTAGGCCACATTCTGTTACATATGCAGCTAGAGACAGAAGCTCCATATGCATTTTATATCTCTTTTATTTGATGAAATAAACCAATGCAGGTTAACATGAGTATTATTTTCTCTTATTTGGAAACTTTCTCTAAAAATATTCCCAAAGATGGCCAAAGTCCAGAGTTTTAATTTCTGTTGCTTCACAATGTTTCACAACCTACATTTCTCTGCATGTGAATTTCCCTGGTAAAGATGGTAGGAAAATAAAATACTTACGTATTGAATTTAAAGTATGTATAATTTTAAGAAAAGAAAAGGAATTTTTTATTTGAATAGGCATATAGATTTTGACACAAAAAGAAAATGTAGTCTTCACCTATTTATATTTGCTAATTTTGAAAGGAAGGCAAGGCACAAACTCACCGCTTTGACTTTTCTTGGAGCAACAGATATGAAACTGAAGCAGGGTCTATTGGCATCACAGCATACAGAGAGCCCTAGGTTCACTCTCCACCACAGACAAAGAAACAGAAAAATAAAATCATGCCTATCATTGTCTAGTAAATCTTGTTCAATTCTCACAGACAGCTTTTGTGTTAACTTTTAAAATAGAAACTAGTTAAGACAATATAAAATTGTTTAATTAGTTACCTATAATTGCATGATTAATATTTTGTAATTTGTGAAAGACATCTGATCAAATTGTAATTAATACCCTTTATTGATAGAAGAAGATATAGCAATGAAAGGAATTTGGGATAAATTAAAATAGAAGTTTCAAACTCTGATGTATGAATCTATGATTAACTTTACATTTTTTACACTCAAAGTTGTTCCTATTTGTTTAACTTAGTAAATAGCATTGTGGGATTACTAGTTTCTAAGTGCTAATTTGCTTATCTCATGTGGAAAAATAATGTTTCCTTTACTTTTAAAGGAATGTTGTTCAAAGGCAATAATGACAAGGTAAGATAAGAAATAAAAGTGACATTCAAATTAGAGAGCTGAATATATTAAAAGAAGCATGTTTCAAATTATAAGACTAGCATATTGAAAGACCCACAGATGTGAGGTTCCATGGCATAGTAAAATCATCAATGAAGAAGAATTCAGGGCAGTGCAGACAATTTTACAGAAACCCACTGTCCTAAATACTTATGAGTTGCCTAATTCTGCTTTAGAACAAAGGATAGATACTCTTTTGGGGGCTAGCCAGGTAAATGCTGTAGCTCTGAAATCAGTGATTTTAATGTACTTGTGAGAATAATATGGGGAAGCAATATAGTGCAGCTAAAGGGAGTGGAGATGTGTGAATATCAGCCACAGACAGAGGTGAGAATGCACACTGTGCAGACTAATTTCAGTACAGCTCAACATGAAATGAAGTAGAATGTGGGGGCAGGGAGCAGGCTGCAAAGTCAGGCTCACCACTTAGGGGTAAGTAAGATCTAAGGACCAATTCCTTTTGGAACAGTTTTAAGAGTTGAACAGAAGAGTTGAAGAATCCTTAAAAACTTTGGTGGGTACTAGAAACATAGTGGAGTGAGTTTATAATAGAGATTATCAGAGACATGAAGAAGATCTCCCTGGTTAAAACAAATGCCAAACCCGTAAAAGTAAGGCAAGCATTTTAGGTGGGAAATTAAGTTGCCTGAGAATGATGTGTGGAAATAAGTGTCAGCCAAGCATCAAAGAGGTAGAGAGAAAACCAAGAAAAGAACACTGTCTAAAATAATATATTGACTGCCAAAGCACTCCAGAGAATCTGTTAACATTAAAGCCCCTTACTTTTATGAAGCCTTCATTGTTAATGCAAGCAACATAATAGAAAGTATGCCCAATTAGAATTTTTTTAGAGAACTAATAGTTCTCTAAATGAAGAGAGAGACAGAGAGAGAGAGAGAGAGAGAGAGAGAGAGAGAGAAACCAGATTTGATTTAGAACCGTACCTCTCTGAGTTTGTTCCCTGAAAAGGGCATTGGTACTGTGAGCATCAATACAGAGAATTAAGTACATGTTAACAGAATACTGAGACAAGAGACTGACTGAGTGAACATCTTTAAGGAATCTGTCTTTCTCTGAGATGCTTTACCATACTTTGCTTACATGTTATCTTTAATATGTTCATAGCAGCCTTATTCATAATAGCCAGAAACTGGAAAGAACCCAGATGTCCCTCAACAGAGGAATGGATACAAAAAATGTGGTATATTTACAGAATGGAGTACTACTCAGCTATTAAAAACAATAAATATATGAAATTCCTAGGCAAATGGATGGATCTGGAGGCCATCATCCTGAGTGAAGTAACCCATTCACAAAAGAACTCACATAACATGTACTCACTGATATGTGGATATTAGCCCAGAAACCTAGACTACCCAAGATACAATTTACTAAACANTCCCTCCCCCTCTTCCTCTCCCTCTCCCTCCTGTCCCTCCTTTATACCCATCTCTTTAGTGCAATAATAAGTACAAAGCTATAAAATATTTAACAAAACTTAAAGCATATTTTTTTGAAAACTGATTATTGTGTCATTTCTATGGAAAGAAACAGAGAAAGCATCTTGGTTTGTGAACTGTTTATTTTCCAGCTTTCTTGGTGGTAGGTAAAATACCTTTCTGTTTTAAAAATGATGATTGCTCTTAGTAGAGTTCGAAATATAATTAATTTAAGATCCAGAAAGCTGTACTTCCAGAGACTAACACAAAAGCTCTCCTAATACCCCAAATATTAAAAGTATGCATACTTACCCCTTCAGATCTTTCTCTTTCTGCTTCTTAGGCACTAAGAAGCTTCCGTGATGTTAAAACATTTGCTGTAGCATCAGAAAGGTCACACACATAGAGTGAGCATGCCCTGAAATTGCTACATTATCCAGAGTCATCTACACAGCTAGATCTAACTTCCATACCTATTTGCAAATGCTTGTTTTACCTATTCAAAATTCACTTTCACTTTAGTATTCAGGGAGGAAAGGAAGGGAGGAAGAAGGCACAAATGCTGTATTAGGGACATCTCAGTTATTTAACAGAGAAGCCTAAATCTTCAAATTATATCTGGAAGTAAAAATATTGTTGCTTTGCAAGCAGTTTTTGATTAAATTTAGGAAAAAATACAAGAATGGTGATGAATGCCTTGGCATCATTGAAAAATTTATGATTTATATAGGTGGATTTGGTTGCTGCTACCTAACAACAGTATATCAAAAATTCACAAAAATGCCAGAAGGAGAGTACTTACTAATTGTCTTAGTCAGGGTCTCTATTCCTGCACAAACATCATGAGCAAGAAGCAAGCTGGGGAGGAAAGGGTTTATTCAGATTACACTGCCACATGGCTTTTCATCACCAAAAGTAGTACTGGAACTCAAGCAGGTTAGGAAGCAGGAGCTGATGAAGAGGCCATGAAGGTATGTTACTGGCTTGCTTCCTCTGGCTTACTCAGCTTGCTTCCTTATAAAATCTAAGTTTACCAGCCCAGGGATTGTACCACCCAAAATGGGTCCTTACAGCTGGACCTCATAGAGGCATTTTCTAAAAGGAGGCTTGTTTCTCTGTGATATCTGTAATTGTATCCAATTAGTACACAAAACCAGCCAGTACACCAGCAGTTTCACTGCCTGCTCAAAAGTAGAACTAGAACCAAGTAGAGAAAGGAAGGAACTCCGGGGAGGAGGGGCACTCTTTTAGGCTTTCTTTCTCATTACTGGTTTCCTCTGTCTGGACCGATCTTCCTCATAAACTTGTGCCTCATATAATAGGAGGAGACTGAGTTGGGTTTAGCAGGTTAAGATATGTTGAAAAAGAAAAACATGGCTAGAGATACCTGAGGTGTAATCTATATTCCACACAGATAGAAAGAACAAACACAAGAACCAGGGAACCAGACCTCCGAGGTCTCAGGAAGCAGGGACAGTAGATAACAAGTTCTTTCCAGTCAACCAGTGTACCTTCACCCTCTTCCAAATGTGACATCATGGCATGCCTGAAAGGTGACTGTCTGCTCACGTGAAACATGTCTTCACTGTTTTATCTCTCTTAATTTTAAATATTGTATGGAAACTGTTTTATATTGACATGCTTGCCACTAATGTGCATTTTTCTCTTTAGCTCCTGTACCTCTTCATTATGAACAACATGAATAAATTGCTCTTTTATCAATAGCTTTGATAAGTACAGTTCCTTCCTCTATTCTGATAAAATGTAGATGCCAACACATACAGACCCAAGCATTTCACATCAATATATATACTTTTCTGTGACTGATCTATTGATTATACTTCTCTTTTATTATTTTTCTAAAATGAAACTGTAGCCAAACCTAACATTTATTGATAGAATAAGTTCATCTTCTGTGACACAATTTCAAATATCCATCCCATTTACATTGGTCTCCCTGTCCTCTCAGTTCCTCAATTTCCTGCCTGAGTAAGGATTTTTATTTAAAGAGAAATTTTGACCCTGCCCTTTATAAACTTCCATTAATCTCTTCCCAGATTCACTTTATTTTTGCTCAGTCTTTGTTCTGAGATTTATCACATCTCCTCTTTACAACCTCTGTTTTCCTTCAATCCTCTATCCTTCAATTGTATTTACAGAAAATGGAAATTATTAAATAGTTTAATATTAAATACAAAGAGTTGAAGTTTTCCTAAAAAAGTCATAGAATGTGCATATCCAACTTTATTTTTAATTAGATTTGTGAGCTATAGTATTTATAATATAAATTCGGTCAATGTTTATAAACAGCATTCTACAATCTTAATAAATACATGTATATATAATAACTACCACTACAAAGGAAATATGGGGAATTCCTTCTGCCTCCTTCATAGCCAATAAATTTTCCACCACTTCCAGTTCTTGGCATGCACTTGTGAGATTAAATACAATAACCAACAGCCAAATCACATATAAAATAGGACTCTACCCACAATCTATAGCAAATGGTAAAGGATCTAAACTCCAAATCTGTAGCAGTCAGTCCCAGTAGACAGAATTTGAATGAGCGACTTTTCTAACCCACAGCAAGCCACTGAAACAAACAAAGATGCTGTGATTCAGGAAAACCACCTACAGCCTTTGCAAACCAGAAACTTTAGTCAAAGCCTATCTAAGCTTTATTTTTACATTATAAAGCTGCCAACCCTCTTGAAAAAGCAAGCTGTGATACCTGATTTTCTGGCTATACAAAGACTTAAATCAATAGGTTATTCTCACTTGAAGCCAATACTAAAGAATAAAACATATTAAAACATATCAAAAACAGTATAAGTAAATACCATGATCCAACCCTGGCTATAAAGAAATATGAATAAATAACATAACTCAGATATCAAATTGAAAACAAGACCCCAAGGTGGTAGATTCAGAAAGAGGAGACAGTTGAGATGTGGTGCTGACAGGCAGTAGAACATCAGGGAAGATTCCAGGCCTTTAACAGCAAGACAGGAGGTACTTTGGAAAAGACCACAATTTGTTGGCAGATGGGTTCTTCATGTGTTGGGGTAACTGTGAACCCAGTTTTGTCACAATATCTTCTACACAAATGTTCACAGAAATTTTATCTACAAAGCCTGAAAATTGAACACATCACAAATTTCTTTCAGCTGTGGTACATTTAAGACAGTTTGGAGCTAAGACGAAAGGATGGACCATCCAGAGACTACCCCACAGGGGGATATATCACATAATCAGCCACCAAACCCAGACACTATTGCATGTGCCAGCAAAATTTTGCTGAAAGGACCCTGATATAGTTGTCTCTTTTGAGGCTATACCAGTGCCTGGCAAATACAAAGTGGATGCTCACAGTCATCTATATGATGGAACACAGGGCCCCCAATGGAAGAGATAGAGAAAGTACACAAGGAGCTGAAGGGGTCTATAACACTATAGGTGTAACAACAATATGAACTAACCAGTACCCCCAGAGCTCATTTCTCTAGATGCATATGTAGAAGATGGCCTATTCAGCCATCATTGGGAAGAGAGGCCCCTTGGTCTTGCAAACTTTATATGCCCCAGTAAAGGGGAACGCCAGGGCCAAGAAGTGGGAGTGGGCGGGTAGGGGAGCAGGGCGAGGGGTGGGTACAGGGAACTTTCGGGATAGCATTTGAAATGTAAATAAAGAAATATCTAATTTTAAGAAAAAGATATAAGTACTATACAACAATATGAACTAACCAGTACCTCCCAAAATCTGTGTCTCTAGTTGCATATGTAGCAGAGGATGACCTAGCTGGCCATCAATGGGAGGATAAGCCTTTGGTCTTGTGAAGATCCTATGCCCCAGTACAGGGAAATGCCAGGGCCAGGATGTGTGAGTGGGTGGGTTGGGGAACAGGGTAGGGGGAGTGTATAGGGGACTTTTGGGATAGCATTTGAAACATAAATGAAGAAAATATCTAATAAAAAAGAATATAACATAGAAATAAAAAAAAATATTAGAGCACTCCCTGTTTATCAAGGAAGTTCTGTGTGGAAGGTACTGTTTGAGCCCCGATCTACTGAAATGGTTAGAATAACCAAGGAGATGGCTGACTAGAAATTTAGAAAGGGATGTGTGGGTGATAAATCTTACATTGTCAATCTTGAAGTTTGTTTCATAGGAAAGGCATGTACAATTCATTAAAGAAGCAACTGGCTCTGGATTGAAAGCACTGGGAGTTCTAGCCAAATAAATACACACGTTAAAGATCATAAAGAGTTTAAGGACTTATTACTGAAGTACCCTTTCCAGATTGAATAATGGGGACCAGGCTATTGTGTCTTTTAATGCTTTTGAATTTGTTTAAAAAAGAATAAGAATTGGTGGAGTAAAATACACACACACACACACACACACACACAAACAAAAGATATAAATACTATACACCAAAAATAAATAAATAAATAAATAAATAAATAAATAAATAAATAAATAAATCTTGTGGACACAAATACTGATGTCACGACTTCGAAGGATGCCAGGTTTCAAGCTGGAAAAGGACAGGGAAAGGCACAATCCCCAAAATGATGGAGATCAGGGAATAGGAAGATCTTTCCCATTGCCAATAATTATGGTTAGAGGAAAAAATTATGGTTATTAGGAAAAAATATCGACATTCATATAGAACTAATATTTGATACATTATCTGGAAATTAAACCCATAGATACACATCCACACAAAGCAAAAGTGGACACTACTGAAATCTGAATTGTTTCTATCTTGTTCTTCTTGTGTTTTTACAAGGTGATTCATATAAAATCATTATTCTAAAAAAATACAAATATTATTCTACTAAATAGAAATAGAAATACTATATGAAAGTACTATCAGGGTTAGTAAATGAAGGAAACTGCTTATTGTTCCTGGGAGATAGTCTCCTCTTGCTGCATCTTGTAAAGCATAGCCCTCTCTAATAGCAAGTAAGCAAGAATAGAGGAGGCTCTTTGCAGAATTAGCATGCTAGGTAAACCACTTTAAAAAGAGCACTTAATGCCATTGTTGGAGACAATGTACTCTGAACTCACTTGTATGCCACATCAAGGAATTTTAACTCTATTTTTAGGAGCTACCCATACATTCCATACATTGTGCATTCCCAATGCACAACCTACATTTAATGGCATTCTAATGGCGCCAATTACTTTGGGATAGTGCCATGTTTTTGTGTGATTTTTTTGTTTGTTTGTTTTTGTTTGTTTTTGTTTGTTTGTTTGTTTGTTTTGTTTTTGAGACAGGGTTTCTTTGTGTAGCCATGGCTGTCCTGGAACTCACTCTGTAGACCAGGCTGGCCTCAAACTCAGAAATCAGCCTAACAATGCCTCCCAGGTGCTGGGCTTAAAGGTGTGAGTCACCATGCCCAGCTGTGATTTTTATCATAGGGATAAGCATAGTAAAAGTTAAAAATAGAATTCTGTAAGGACTGGTACTAAACTATTTGAAAATATATTTTTTAATCAATACATTATTTAGGTTTTCATCAGTCTCAGTTTCTGTGTTCATAATATTTGGATACTTACTATTATTTCCTAGTTAGATTGAAATATCATCATAAATTATACAATCATAATTTCTATTATTTAATGTATTTTATCCTGACTTGCCTCTGACATGAAGCAGATATTTAATAAAGTTAAGTGTATATAAGAAATATTATTATGATTAGCATGAAAAACATCCCTAGGTGGCACTGATATCCTAGTAATAACCAACAGCTGCCTAATTAGACTCAAGACCTACTTAACAAGATTGAACTTATACCTAGTACTGTAACTCTAACCCAACTCACTAGTGAGGTCATGGATCTTGGCAGATATTCCTACTAATAACATTAAATTAGTATAACTTCTTTATACATTTATATACATACTCTTATGCCATAGAAAAGTGTAGATCTAACACCCTCATCAAAATTAATTATTTCTGAAGAAGAAAGAGATCACTATGAAAAGCTGCAATGAGTCAAAATGCAGAGCAGAACTGACCAGGGGAGTAGGAGCTTATGTATACATCTACCGCACCACTCCTATACTGAAGACTCCAGAGCAGCTAGGTAGAGCAGAACATATTCACTGTAAGAGCCAGAAACCCACAAAATCTGCTGTGTGGTTTGCCATCTGCTATATCAGGGAAAAACTACACATAAAATCTCAACATTCTGCCTAAATGAGATATGTACATATCCAAATTCAGGTGATTTTCCATTATAGATGAGAGTGATTTTGCCTACTCCTAAGTACAGATGAAGAGCTATGAGCAATTAACTACAGCCAAAAGAGGAATGATCCAGTCTTCCCAGACACATGACCCCACTGATGTCCAAGTAGTCAGACTTAGAAACAGAAAAGACATATTAGGTTGTATTTTATGTTTTTATTTATATTTATAACAACTTGATTAAATATGAAAAGGACAGGAATTTATGAGGAACAGAGGGGTTGCAGTATAGGAAAGGTTAGAGAGGAAGGAAGAACTGATGGAATTATATTTGAAGGGTTTTGTTTTGTTTTGGCTTTGCTTTATTTTTTTTTTATTAGACATTTTCTTCTTTTACATTTCACATGCTATCCCAAAAGTCTCCTATACCCCCATTCTGCCCTGCTCCCCTACCCACCCACTCCCACTTCTTGGCCCTGACGTTCCCCTGTACTGGGGCATATAATGTTTGCTGGACCAAGGGGCCTCTCCTCCCAATGATGGCAAAATAGGCCATCTTCTGCTACATGTGCAGCTAGAGACATGAGCTCTGGGGGTTCTGGTTAGTTCATACTATTGTTCCACCTATAGGGCTACAGACTTCTTCAGATCCTTGGGTACTTTCTCAAGCTCTTATATTGGGGACTTTTTGTTCCATCCTATAGATGACTATGAGCATCCACTTCTGTATTTGCCAGGCACCGACAAAGCCTCACAGGAGACAGCTATATCAGGGTACTTTCAGCAAAATTTTGCTGGCACATGCAAAAATGTCTGCTTTTGGTGGCTGATTATGGGATGGACCCCCAGGTGGTAGAGATAAAGTTTGGAGCTAAGATGAAAGGTTGGCTTTGCTTTTAAAGAAGCACTCAGAGAAACAGGGACAAGTATTTGCTTATAGATACCGCAGTTCAATCCAAAGTTAAAAGCAAAACTGACATATTATTAATGNTTGCTGGCACATGCAAAAATGTCTGCTTTTGGTGGCTGATTATGGGATGGACCCCCAGGTGGTAGAGATAAAGTTTGGAGCTAAGATGAAAGGTTGGCTTTGCTTTTAAAGAAGCACTCAGAGAAACAGGGACAAGTATTTGCTTATAGATACCGCAGTTCAATCCAAAGTTAAAAGCAAAACTGACATATTATTAATGTATCTTAGTGTTTGGTTTCAGAATGCAGGACAAGGGGCTGAGGTGCACATTTTACACACCAAAGCAGACTTGGCCTCCAGGTTCTCCCAGCATCCCTCAGTCCCTGCCATTAACTATAGTTTTTCAGCCCAGCGGGTTCTCTGCTCTTCCCCAAGAAGCTCTTCCCTCTGTAATCCAGACATTTTTTCCTCCCAGCCATGCTCTCTCTCTTCTCTCTCTCTCTCTCTCTCTCTCTCTCTCTCTCTCTCTCTCTCCATCTCTCCTCTGTACATGGCCATTATTACTTTCTCTCTTTCTACTCCCTTTTTTTCACCCTTCCCATGACAGCTTCTCAGGGCTCCCTCAGCTCCTTGGGGCCAATAAACCCGCCCTAGAGAGCTTCCAGATGAACTTGCATATATATGGCTTGAATGGAATAGATCATCTCTAAAGAGTTTACCAGCATTCTGCAAGTGTTCTTACAATAGCACCTAATCCCACAGGTGGGGGCAAAGCCTTCAATCACTATGTAAATGTCTGTGAAGGATAGTCCTTCCCCACAGAAAATTAAAAGTTTACGGATATGAGTTCTCTGACATTTGCTCCTGCTTGTTATGATCAAGAAGGTCTTTTGTCATCTGTAATCTGAATAGGTCACAGAAGATGTTTCCTTAGAGCACTTTAGCTTAATTGCTGCTTGGGTTGAACATGCCATTTGAGAGGGCAGGAACAAGATGGAGTTTTTCTATTGCCATTTTTCAGTTTTTGTCAAAGATGTTTAATTGTATAATGAAATATTATATTATCCTTTATACATAATTATCATATGTTCTTATTCGTGTTAACTTATTAATGTAAAGAAGGTTGGGGGATTTTTTTCTAACGTGTATGGTATCTCTGTTTTAATTTTATGAATCAAGAGATGGGATATGCTTTCACTGATTAGACTAAACCTATTTTCATCCTTGGAAGTTGTCAAATGTAGTCCATCTGTAGTAGTTTTGTCAACAGAGTCTCTAGTTTCCAATTGCCCTAAGATGTGAAGCAGCTGAAGAGAGTTCCTTTATTAAAACCACCACCTTCTCACCAAGCCCAGTGGATTGAAGGACAAAGGAGTGGATGTGTAAAGTTTAGGGCAAGAAACTTCAGCTATTCCCACTCTATTTACTAAGGCTCAGGAGGATGACATTTGAGGATTCAACTTCTACCTCTTCTGATTAAAATGCCTTTTCATTCTTTTTATATCCTACTCCCAAAACAAAACCATGATTTCTATTTAAAATCTACTCGATCTCTGGCAATAATTTAGACCTTATTAAAACCATCTTTTCTTAATCTATTGATATTTTAAATACCAAATTATATTTCAATATTTGCTTATATAATATTAATTATAAAATTGCACACATGAATGATGTAAGATAGTATATATATATATATATATATATATATATATATATATAAAACATTAACTAATACACTTAGACACACAGACTATTCACGGCAATATATAAACTATTATGTAGTTTTAATAACACTGTTTTCTGGTGTTTCTAGTGTGTACCTATTTGAATAAAGGTGTAGGAACTAAGTAATACTCCAGTCCATTCAGTCTCAGAGAATATGTAAAGTATGTTTGTTTTTTCCCATAAATTTTCAGTTTTATCTTAACAGTACAGAATATTAGGTTGAACATAGCTTATTTCAGAATTTGTAGTATATTTACTTTTTTAGTGCAGTTGAAAAATTTAAAAAATGTAGACAATAAAGTTTAAGGATATCTCTTTATTTTATTTTATTTTATTTTAATTTAAGAAGAATTTTTTATTGGATATTTTCTTTATTTACATTTCAAATGTTATCCCCTTACCTGGTCTCCCTCCCTCCCAGAAACCCCCTATCACATCCTTCCTCCCCATGCTTCTAGGAGGGTGTACCTCTATCCACCCACCTACTCCCACCTCCCTGCCCTCAATTCCCTACATTGGGCCATCTATGGAGCCTTCATAGGACCAAGGCCCTCTCCTTTCTTTGATGCATGACAAGGCCATCCTCTGCAACATATGCAGCTGGAGGCATGTGTACTTCTTGGTTGATGACTTAGTCCCTGGGAGCTCTGTAGGGTCTGTTTAGTTGATATTGTTGTTCTTCCAATAGAGATGCAAACCCTTTCAACTCCTTCAGTCCTTCCTCTGACTCCTCTATTAGAAACCCCATGCTCAGTCCAATGGTTGGCTGCCAACATCTGCCTCTGTATTTGTAAGGATCTGGCAGGGCCTCTCAGGAGACAGCCATATCAGGCTCAAATCATCATGCACTTCCTGGCATCCACAATAGTGTCTGGGTTTGATAACTCTATATGGGATGAATCCCCAGATGGGACAGTCTCAGAGTGGCCTTTCTTTTAGTCTTTGCTGTACACTTTATCACCATATTTTCTCCTGTGAGTGTTTTGTTCTCCTTCTAAGAAGGACCATAGCATCCAAACTTTGGTCTTCCTTCTTATTGAGTTTCATGTGGTCTGTGAATTGTATCCTGGTTATTTGAAGATTTTGAGCTAGTATCCACTTATCACTGAGTGCATACCATGTGTGTTCTTCTGTGATTGGGTTACCTCACTCAGGATGATATTTTCTAGTTCTATCCATTGTCTAAAAAACTTTATGAATTCATTGTTTTTAATAGCTGAGTAGTACAACATTGTGTAAATGTACCACATTTTCTGCATCCATTCCTCTGTTGAAGAACATCTGAGTTCTTTCCAGCTCCTGCTATGACCATAGTGGAGCATGTGCCCTTTTTACATGTTTGAGCATCTATTGGGGAAATGCCCAGTAGTGGTTTAACTGGGTCCTCAGGTAATACTATGTCCAATTTTCTGTGGAACCACCAAACTGATTTCCAGAGTGGATGCACAAGCATGAATTTCCACCAACAATGGAGGAGTGTTCCTCTTTCTCCACATCCGCACTAGCATCTGCTGTCAACTGAGTTTTTGATCTTAGCTATTCTGACTGGTGTGAGGTAGACTCTCAGGGTTGTTTTGATTGACATTTCCCTGATAACTAAGGATGTTGATGATTTCTTTAAGTGCTTCTTGGCCATTTGATATTCTTCAGCCGAGAATTCTTTAGCTCTGTACTCCATTTTAAAATAGGGTTATTTGTTTCTCTGGACTCTTAGTTCTTGAGTTTTTTGTATATATTGGATATTAGCCCTCTATCAGATGGAGGATTGCTAAAGATTTTTCCCAATCTGTTGGTTGCCTTTTTGTCTTATTGACAGTGTCCTCTGTCTTACAGAAGCTTTGCAATTTTATGTGGTCCCATTTGTTGATTCTTGACCTTACAGCACAAGCCTTTGTTGTTTGGTTCAGAAATTTTTCCACTGTGTCCACATGTTCAAGGCTCTTCCCCACTTTCTCTTCTACAAATTTCAGTGTATCTGGTTTTATGTGGCGCTCATTGATTCACTTGGACTTGAGCTTTGTACAAGGATACAAGAATGAATTGATTTGCATTCTTCAAGATGCTGACTGACAGTTGGACCAGCACCATTTGTTAAAAATGCTGTCTTTTTTCCCACTGAATGGTTTTAGCTCATTTGTCAAAGATCAAGTGACCATATGTGTGTGAGTTCATTTCTGGGTTTTCAATTCTATTCCATTGATCTTCCTGCCTGTCTCTGTTCCAATACCATGCAGTTTTTATCACAATTGCTCTGTAATACAGCTTGAAGTCAGGGATGGTGATTCCCCCAGAAGTTTGTTTATTGTTGAGAATAGTTTTCCCTATTCTGGCTTTTTTGTTATTCCAAATGAATTTGAAAATTGCTCTTTCTAACTCTATGAAGAATTGAGTTTGAATTTTGATGGAGATTGCATTGAATCTGTAGATTTCTTTTGCCAAGATGACCAATTTTACTAAATTAATCATGCCAATCCATGAGCATAGGAGATCTTTCCATTTTCTGAGATCTTCTTTCATTTCTTTCTTTAGAAACTTGTTGTTCTTGTCATACAGATATTTCACCTGCTTGGTTAGAGTCACACCAAGGTATGTAATATTATTTGTTGCTATTGTGAAAGGTGTCATTTCCCTAATTTCTTTCTCAGCCTGTTTAGCCTTTGAGTATAGGAAGACTATGTAAAACTGCAAAAGGCAGCCTGTTTTGGTTGAGGGAGACTTTCTCTGGAGACCCAGTAGAAAACTCTAGAAGGGATGGAACAGTGAGCCATGTTCCCAGGGACAGGTACCTGACACCACAGAACCCCCAACTTCAAAATTCTGTGACTATCAGTCATGCCAATGATACCTTCTAAGCCATCCAGCCCCTATGGTCAGCAGTCATAATTCCTCTTAACCCAGTAAATCAAAACTCTAAATGCTTATAATTAATCAGTCAGATTTATATATCTATAAATACTCAACTCACAAGATACCCCCAAAATAATTTCAGAGCCAATTGATAATGATATTTTGCCCACCTGGATAAGACAAATTGTCGTGTAATTCTCCATCCCTTACATGATTCATAACCACCTGTGACTATTTAAAGTCTGCGGGAACCTGGATGGTCCTGTTCCTCCTCCATCTTCCTTTCTTCTCCCTGTCCTTCTCCTCTGTCCCTGTCTCTGAAACTCTTTGCTCTGCCTCCCTTTTCCCTGTCCAATCACAGGCTTCTTGATGTATTAATATTTAAAGTGACTGGACATGAAAAATTCTGCTATACTTTAGTATTTCAAATTTTAAATGTGTTTGTACTACCATTTATGTTGAAGGGTTTTCTAACAAAAATCTCCAGCAATATATGTAGTTTTATTTTTTATTGAGAATTTAATATATGCATCACATAGTTTAGTCAGATCTACCATTCATTCATTCCATGCTATTCAATTCCTCTTTATCACTTCCAACACCTTCCCTTCACAACTTCATGTACATTCTCCTTTTTAAATTTATTGAGTCAGTTTATTGCTACTTGCAGGTGCATGAGTACAGGTCCATCTACTGAAGCATAGGTACTCTCACCAGTTGAATCCCTATAAAACAAACAAAACATAAAACAAAACCTGACACTTTCTCCCCTGGCCATCAGATGCCAAGAGCTTCTCAGCAAATGGTTAGATTTCAGGTTCTCTTCCTTGGTTTATGTTAGCCTTGAGTCTGGTTTCATGCTGTATTCATACTGGGCATGAAGGTACAACTATTGTGAGTTCATCTTTGTAATGGCCCCATCATGTCCATAAAATAATGTTTTCCTAAAGACATCTACTAACTCTAGCTCTTAAAGTCTTTTTTGTCTCTCTCTGCAGTGAATCCTGACCTTTCAAGGAGGTAATGAAATGAAACTTGATGGTAAGAACCTATTGCTAATGCCCATATACTTTAGTGATATAGCTGATTTTAAAATGGAAGTGTGCATTAAAATAGAAGGGAAAAGGCTATGTCTTAAAATTAATTTAGAATAATCAATCATCCCTGAGAGCACAACATAATTATTCAGGTCTACATATGTGGCCTGGATATTTTGAGATATTGAGAATATTTAAAACATTCAATAGAATTATGCTTTAGTTGGATTTAAAATGCATTATCGGGAAAAAGAGAATTACCAATAAAATAAATAAAATGAGCAAATAAAATGATAATCAATAATAGCAATTGAAGAATAGTTGGGAGCTACTTTTCCCAAACACTTGAAAGATTCCATTATTGGCTCTCTAGAGCTGTGTAGAATGATATAACTTTCCTGACCAATGAAATTTTGACAGATGGGCTCTGAATAATCTATGAATACATTCTGCTGTTCCCTTTAGATCTCTTTCCTGTGCACAATCTTGACTGGTAATTTTTCAGAGTCTTCCCACTGGCCTTCTTTCTTATAGTCACATTGTATTAGATATGAGAAAAAGAATAGACTGTCTATTTTACTACTTAAATTTGGGTTAAACAACCAAATATATTCTGGTCGTGATTCAGGTCTGTGAACTAACAATCGAAACGTGTACAATAAGAGAATTAGTGGATACCTTAGTACTCACTTTCTGACCTACAAAGGTCATGCCTGTTTGTTAGGTGGGACTCATAATATACTCACATAGAAGTGTATTTACATAACTGTTTTCCTAATATTTTAGATTTTATATAAAAGAGAAATTACTTCCTAAATTATCAGGGGTTAAAAACGATGAAGCAAATATCTAACTATAACTGTAGTGAGCAAAATGTGGCCCATGGGTCAAACCTAGCAAGTCTCTGTTTTGTAAATTAAGATATAGTGCAAAAGAGTGACACAATTTGATTTCCAGATTGTAAATGGATGATTCACCTTACAGCCACAGAGTTCAACAGCTGTGATTCACTACATGGTACCAGAAGGACTAAGGCATCTGTGACGGAAAAGTTGATTGACACTACCTCCAAACTCTTGAAACCAAGTCGGAAAGACAACCTAAGAGGCATCTTTGTAGAAAGTTCAAAGTTACAGAGAAAAAGAACAAATAACAATACTGCCATTAAAGTCTGGAGAGAGAATTGAATCTGTAATTTAGAAAGATACTGAAGCTATTAAATATGAAAGAACAGACGAAAAATGAAAGATGATGGGCTCAATAATATTATTATCTGAATGAGCTTTGGATGAGTGGATCTTCAGGGCATACATAAGGAAGGCTGACTTAACAGACAGGAGGAATAAAAAAATGATGATTTATATCTTTAAATATGTTAAAAACTAACAGTTATTCCATATTAATTATATTCTTAATAATTAAAATACAGAATTTCTAAAACCTTTATAATATTACAATAAATCATTAATCTTTATTCTTTTCTTTTTTGTTCTGACAAGGATGTAGATCTTATGTTTGAGTTACAGGGGGTCTACGCAAGTGCAATATTCCTTTTGTTTTGATATTGATAGCATTTAATGATTGCTATAATGTATCAACACTTCTACTTTCAATCATTTACTTCACAGGAACTATATGTAACAAAAGCAATGTGAAGAGATGTGGAAGCAGTCATATGTTGACAAAAACACAGGGGCAGAACTTTATAAATTTAATAAGATCAGTCTTCATTCACACCCTAAAACATGAGATAAAATCATATGTCTGAATTAGACCAGTTTACAGAATTCCAAATTTAGTTTGACAAATGCTGCATAAAATTTTCTAATCTTTTTGCAGTGATGAACTGGAATTTTAAAAAGTTATTGTATTTTTGTAGGAGTAGACTATTCTCCTGATTTCCTATCTCTAAAAATTGTTTTAGTATTTCTACCACATAAAGAAATGATAATGATGATGATGATGATGGTGATGATGATGATGATGTATGTAGGTGTGTGTGTGTGTGTGTGTGTGTGTGTGTGTGTGTGTGTGTATAACTATGTATGACTTCCCCTTCCCTCTCAGCATGTAAACAACCTGAGGGGAAGCACAGACTGAACAGCCCATTCCTGAATCCCAGCAGCACACTATTAGCATCTGGGTACCAAGAGAGAAGACCAGGAACCGTAGCAGTCTTCAAAGACTAAATTGTTTCCCCTTCTTGTCTAGCAAAAGAAGACACAAATTGTGATCCACTGCTTTGTACATTAGTTCTACCTCCTCTGAGAGGCAGAATAAAGTACAGCAAAGACTATCAAAATTGGGAGGACAGATTTGAGAGAATATAGCTATGAGTAATTTTTTAAACTTGTTTTATTGGATAGATATCTTTATTTACTTTAGAAATGTTACTCCTTCCCAGTAGTCCCCTCCCCCGGGAACTCCCTATTCTACCCCCTTCCCCTGCTTCTGTGAGGGTGTTCCTCCACCCACCTATCCACTCCCTCCTCCCCACCCTCACATTCCACTACTATGGGGTACTAAGCCTTCCCAGAACCAAGGGCCTCTCCTCCCACTGATACCATATAAGGCCTTCCTCCGCTATACATGCAGCTGAAGCCATGAGTCCCTCTATGTGTATTCACTGGTTGGTGGTCTAGCCCCTGGGAGTTCTAGAGGGTCTGGTTGGTTGATATTGTTGTTCTTCCTATGGGGTTGCAAACCACTTCAGCTCATACAGTCCTTTCTCTACCTCCTCCACCGGGGAGGCCATGTTCAGTCCAATGGTTGGCTTCAAGCATGCACCTCTGTATTTGTCAGAGATAGCTATATCAGAACCCTCTCAGCATGCACTTAATTGGCAAACGCGATAGAGTTTGCCTTTAGTGACTGTATATGGGATGAATCCCCAGGTGAGACAGTCTCTGGCTGGCCTTTCCTTCAGTCTCTGCTGCACATTTTGTCTCTGTATTTGCTCCTGGAAGTATTTTTTACCCCCTTCTAAGGAGGACTGAAGCATCAACACTTTGGACTTCCTTCTTCTTGAGCTTCATGTGGTCTGTGAATTTTATCTTTGGTATTCTGAGCATTTGAGCTAATATTCACTTATCAGTGAGTGCATACCATGTGTGTTCTTTTGTGAATGGGTTACCTCACTCAGAATGATATTTTCTAGGTACATGCATTTGCCTAAGAATTTCATAAAGTCACTGTTTTTTTTATTTATTTATTAGATATTTTCTGTATTTAAATTTCAAATGCTATGCCAAAAGTTCCCTTTACCCTCTCCCTACCCTGCTCCCCTACCCACCCATTCCACAATCCATTCAAGAAATGTGTCATTAATTAGTATTGTTTATATTATGTATTTATGCAAAACTAATGTAAAAATAGAATTTTAAAAAGGATGATTTTTATATGAAAATTTAAAATGTATAATAATGTAATAGAATTATCATGTGGTTTTAGCATATGAAATCTAATATTTTCACATCTTATTAGTATGCTACAAAAAAGAAGAAGGTCAGAGGCAAACTCTTTTTTTTTTTTTTTTTTTTTTTTTTTTTGAGTAAATAATGAGGGTTTAACCACAATCATCACAGACTTTGTCAGGATACTGGTTACATTCCACAACCTATGGTAAGACCCTATCACTGAAGGCAATGCTTATATATGCCACTGAACTAAGAGAAACTAAGGTGGTACCTAATTAGAAGCTTCACTCATAGTTACTAGCATTCTAAGTGCTGGAAGTTATTCTGAAAGGTCTCTAAAGAGAAAGATAATCCTTAATATCTCCCAGTTATGATCTCTATGATGAATAATAGTCACTTCCTTGCAAAATATATACTGGTGCAATAGTGACAAAAAAATGTTATGGAAGTAACCGGCCCCCTTAGTCCAGGACATAGAACCCATACCTGACACGAGTAAAATGACCAAAAGCCAACAACTAGATATGTTATAAGCCTAAAGAAAAACAAAATAAACAAAATATTATTATTTTGCTAAAGAAATATAGCAATAAAATGATAACTAATGGCATATTATTATACCCATAAAACCCAGTGTTTAAAGCAACTCTCATCAGAGAACCTGCTTCTTGCAGTAGATGGGAATTAACATGATTGCCTGCAAATGAACACATTTGGATAATCAGTTCTAAATAATAAATCTTCATTAAAGCCCTTTGTTAAAGGATCAGAGGTCAGTGCAGAAAAGGAGGCAAAAAAGATGGTTATATGCAAACATAACGGATTTATTTAATTTATTTACTCTAGGGAAACAGTGTCTTCCAGACACAATAGATCACAGAATCTATGGTTGTGTACATACTTGCACACGGCTTGCATATGTTCAAGCCAGACACAGTCCCAGAATTTACAGCATACATTCTAAACTAAGAAGCTATCTGCAGTCCCTACCTGCTAGCAAAGAGAAAACCAGTTTTCTCCAATTGGGTCTTGCTGAGCATATTAACCATATGGCTATGCAAGCTCCTTGCCCAGGAGTAGTTGGCCAACCAATAATGAACTCAATAATATTTTGTAGACATTTTGTCTCATTTTTCTTTGTCTTATCACTGTTTTAATTACTTATTTTGATTTACATTTTTGTGACATTATCATATTAATATATGTACTAGTATTGAAATAAATACAAAATATTCTACAATATAAGATAGATTTCATATAACTTATTTGAATTAGAATTATGTCTTTTGTGCTTCTTGTTATGTTTTGTTGTTTTGTTTTATTTTGTTTTTGTTTTTGTTTCTATAAAAGACAGAGAGACAGAAAAATAAAGACCATAAAGTTGAAAAGGTATAAAAAATATGGAAGGAATTAGGGATAGTGAAAAAACATTGTCAAAATATGATATCTGAAAAAATATTTCTACCAAAAATGTTTAAAAGAAAATGTAAATTATGGGGGAAGAAAGGTTTAAACACAATTAATAGTGAAGATTGCTCAAGTCCCCAGCATTTAGGTTAGAGGAAATCCTCTAGTTTGAGACCACCCTGAACTAAATAGTATGTTCTAAGCAATCCTGAGTTAAGT
>CACVCL010021777.1:0-54955 GCA_902729485.2 Mus minutoides
ATGTATATAACAAGCTGCCACTAGTCCAACTCCACTCAGGTAAGGGATGTACAACTTTTAAAGTTCTCAACTGTGGTCCTTGGCCAGCAGCCCTCCCATACCTGACACTCACCACAAATGAAGGTTTAAAGGCCTTGCCTCAGACTGCCTAGATCAGAGCCCTCCCAGAGGCAGGGCGTGGGGATACGGGGGGGGGGGGGTCTAAAAAGCCTCAGATGCACCCACCATGGCTGACTCTGGACATTGCTGTACTGACCCTCTTAATTCCCTATCACAGCCATCACGCCCCTGGGCAAGCACCAGGTGCTCAACTCACCGATAAAGATACAACCCACGGCCAAGTAATAGCATTCATGGGGATAAATTAATTTTCAGAGTGTGATTAAAAACTGTGGCTGATCATCCAGGATCAGTCTCTCTCCCAGCTGTAGGGGGACCACGGCTTTATGGAGGACACATTCCAGACTGACTGGGCTGCTTTTATAGTGGTGTTTGGGGCTGCCGCTGCCCACACCCGCACTGGAAACTAAATGACAGGGGACCCGTCTGTGATTCATTGCACAGCATGCATGTTTTGAACAACAAAAAAAAGGTCCCCTGTGTTCTTATCACGACCAAACAAAATTCGCACACAGCATTTAAGGATGGAAAGCTGGCAGCAAACAGGCAAGTATAAGCCTCGTCAGCACAATATCAGAAAAATCCCAAAGGCCAGCTCTTACGGAGCCCCAGACAGGAAAACCACAGGGAGGGGAATTTTTAAAATGTGGTCATGGGAACTGTGCTGTGTGTCATGGGAACGGCTTACAGGGATAGGAGGGAAGGAGACGAGCATGAAGGTGCAGGCCGCGAGGCAAAAGGACGACAGGGCTTTTCATGTGGAAGCTCTTGAATTTAGTTTATGCTTGCCATCAAAGTCCAGAGATTGAGGGGTTCAGGAAGCCCAGAGTAGGTGGGAACATTTGGGCACCATTCAGAACAAAGGGCCTATTCCACCAACCTTTGGCACCAGGGCTCTAAATGCCAACTGCTTTCATTAACTCTGAAAGGTCTATTTCTGTCTACTCTTCTGTTTCATGAAAGACGCTAGGCCTGCCTGACATGGGTTCTCTTTCTTTGCAATAATAAAAAATTAAAATAATAAGTATGTATAATTATATATCATGTAATTAATATACTATACAGTGATCATTAATGTATTATATAATATGCTATATATAGTTATTTAATACATTACATAATGTTGACATTTCTAGGAATATATATAATTATATAATATGTTATCTATTATTTTATGTAGTAGAGTAATAATAGTAATAGTAATAGTAATAGTAATAGTAATAGTATGAACCAGAGATGTAGTTCAGTTGGTCAAGTGCTTGCCTAGCATGGACAAAGCCCTGTGTTCCTTCCCCAGCATCGCATGTGTAAGGCTTGATGAACAACACATGCCTGTAATCCCAGCGCTCAGGAAGCTAAGGCAGAAGGCTGCTACAAATATGAGCCCAGCCCAAATGACCTAGAAAATTCCAGGCCTGCTGGTGCTACCCTGTCTGAAAGAGAGGAAAAGAGACAGAGACAGATAGACTAATGCAAGGTCAGAGACAGGGTAAATATCTCTAATTCATGGAAATAGGTAAGCTAGCCGTTCCCATCATCACTGCATCCCTGATGGAAATGTGCAAAGGCTCAAACACTCGGGGAAGCAATGAGGTAGCATCTTAAAAATTCATACATGCCAAACACCCTAACAACTCCATGCCTGATATATTTGTTCCATAAACTTATCTACACACAGACACAGAGAGAGAGAGAGAGAGAGAGAGAGACAGAGACAGAGACAGAGACAGACCTGTCCACATATGTTCACAGCAACATTTCTTCTAATAACCCCAAACTGGACCTAGTCCAGTGTTCAACAGCAGAAGGATCAAGTGGTGGTAGTGAGTGCCGGAAACTAGAAGGATCGGGCTCTTGTAACAGCCGAAAGGAGGGGTCAGAGGGCCAGATTAAAGGAGCCAGACACAAGGGTTGGCACACTATAGGTGTCATTTACATGCCATTCGAAAGGGATGAACAGAAATGAAGCGAAGCAAATATAAAGGGCAAAAGAAGATAGGAGTTGTCCGGGGCCTCAACCCAGAACCCCTGCATCCCCTGCTGGCACACACAGGACAGCCTGTGCAAAGTTCTCTGTCCTGAATGTGGTAGTGGTTTTGAAGATGTTTTCATTTATCGACACATACTTAGGATGGGTGTGTTTTATAGCACGCAGCCAACTATGCCCAGTGTGCAATAGGACTCACAAGCTAGTTCTGTGCCTGTTCTCTCTTGCTTCTGGTCTCATTTCCCATTTACTACCTTTCAAGGCAATCACGGCTTCTGAAAATAAAAGTGTGAATAAATTAAGATGGGAGGAGAGGTCATCCCTTTCCTAGCTCTTGGTGCTCCACAGGTAACAGATGCTTTAGGCAGAGGCAGGGCTCCCACTGTGTGACACTCACATCCTCACCCAGGTACCTGGCAGTCCCCAGGACTAACTGCTCCTGATTTCTCATGACCCACCCACTTCTCCTGTTCCACTGCCACTACCCTGTCTGAGGCCACATGCTCCTTGTCTGATGACTGCATGGATCTCCAAACAGTGACTTCTCCCTTAATCCCTTAATGCTGCCCCTTCCATCCTTCTAACTAAACTTACAAAAATCTTTCCACGATACAACTTTGTCCATAATACATACCCCTTCCCTATCTTACAAACTTTCAGGCCTTTTGAGAGAGCCTAAATTCTCAGCTCAACAATTAAGACTCTGTGTGCATGCATGAGTGTGTGTGTGTGTGTGTGTGTGTGTGTGTGTGTGTGTGTTGTGTGTGTGTCTGTCTGCCTGCCTGCCTGCCTGTGTTTCTGTATGTGTATCTGTGTGTGTGCATTTGTATGTGTACATCTGTGTATATGTATATATGTGTGTGATGAAAATATGTGAATCTGTGTGTGTACATGTGTTTAAAACTGTGTGAGTGCATGAGTATGTATATGTGTGTGAAACTGTGAGTGTGTGTCTGTGAGTGTGTGTGTGCATCTGTGTGTGTATGTATATTTGTGTGAGGGTATATGTGTATGTGTTCATGTTCATGCCTGTATATGTATATGAGTGTATGTGAGTTTCTGTACATATTAATGCCTGCATGCAGGTGCCTATGTATGTGAGGTTGTAAGCACACATAGAGGTCAAAGGTCAGTCTTGCATGTCTCCTCAGTGTCTCTCCACTTCAGTTTGTGATCAGATGTTTCTCATTTTTACCTGGAGCTTGCCAATTCAGCTGAGATAGTTAGCCAGAGAAAACCAAAGGACTTCCCAGTGCCATTATGTCTTTCATTTTAACATAGGTTCTGGGGATCAAAACCAGATCCTGTGCTTAAACAACAAACATTCTACTGACTGAAATATCTCTCCAGTCTCAACTAAGACTTTGTATCATCTGACTGGCACTTGCTGTCCCCAAAGGCCATACTCCAGCCCAACTGCAGCTCCCCACATAGACAGTATTGCCTCTGGGTTTTGTCTGCTGACTAGGTCCTTGTACTTCCTGGAATGGCAGTCTTCCTTCCTACCATGTCTTTTGCTTGTCTTCTGCCTGGCAAGCTCCAACCACACTGGCAGGTCTCAAGCCTCCCAGCTGAGGAGATCTAGGTTTGAACATTGCCCTGAGGTTTCCTGGCAGTTATAGGAGCCACCAGAGACTCAAGGAGACAAGGGTGTGTCTAATGTCCTTAGCAAAATAGTAAATGCTAGGACCTGCAGAACAGCCATTAAGGCTGTAGGAAAGAAAACTGAAAACATGAGTTCAAGAACTTATAATTTCTCAACTATGTAAAAATAAGGATGCAGAATGGATTGTATGAGGAGCTTCACTGACATAAAAGAACAGAGGCAACTGTACTAAGAGTCAGTCTGTCAGAAAGATAGTAAGGAGTAGGATAAAGAGATTTAGGGCAACATCCTACCCAGTTTATTGTTTAAGTTTATTGTTTGTGCTTGCAAAGGCAGGCAGATTCCTAAGTCCAAGATCAAGTGAGACAAAGCTAGTTTAGGACCAGGCATTGTAGAAATGGTGATTTCAGAGCTGGATCTCACCCAGCTAAGTAATTGCTGTCTTCTTCTAAGAATCAAGGGGCTGAGGTCATAAAATGCTGATTCTTAGGATAATCAAAAGGGAACCGAGAGTAAATGACTGCACTGATATGTAAATAAAAGACCAGGCCTTGGTCTGCAAGAGAGAGCTACCCAGAGAGAACTGTTTGGAGAGCAAACGCAGCTCCTTTAGAATTTTTTCAAGCACGAGCTAAGCTATCTAGAAGAAATCTCTGGAGAGCTGTCTTGAGCAGAACACAAGGCTGTCAGCTTGCACCCTGTGACTAACTTCAAGTCACTCTCTTCTACGCTCCCAAAAACCCCTTCCTCATGACCCCTCTCCAAGCTGGTCCTTGGCACCTTAGGGCAAGCTCTTCTTGGTGACTAAGAAAGGAAAAACATCTGCTCCTTACCCTGAAGGAAAAAGAACAGACTCACAATATGATGAAGTAGAACTGTGTTCAGGATGAACTGACAGACACTGGGCCTTCAGAAGAGGGTAACTCTGAAGGGATGGTGGAGAAGGAACGGATCCAGCTCAGCAGGAACTTGGTAGCAGGAAGGGGTGGGGCTTACACAGACAGGATAGCTGGGAAAGGAGGGTCCTGAGAGAACACAATCAATGCATGGGCTATAGGCGCAGTCCTTCAAAGGGGAGTGCTGGCAATGGAGAGCCCAGAATACACTAAACCTTCACTTCATCAGTCCAGAGAAACCTGCCAAGGAGTTGAGTCAGCCACAGGTCTTACACAAACAGGCAGCAGCAGTGGCTCCTCCTGAGACTGGGAGGCAATCAAAAGGTTACAGTCTGGGAAAGAGGAAACTTGGACTCAAAGTTCTCCAGCGTTATAAAAGGAGCAAACACCGCTAGGCCAAGAGACTCCAACCAGCCCAATAGAGGAGAGGAGCTTCTTGGATCTGTCCAGATGCATGGCAGCTGTACAGAAAGCTCCAGAGTCATCACATGATGGGGTGGGCTTTCCGGTGATGCAGTTGTTTCTGAGTCCCCTCTGCTCCTGTTAAGTAACTCCTACCCATATTCCTATTAATAATCCACCCTGCCCCCAAATTGTTAGTTCACTAAACTGGATACTAGTACAAACAACTGCTTTGGTCTGTAGAGGGGTTGTGGTGTGTGTGTGTGTGTGTGTGTGTGTGTGTGTGTGTGTGTTGGGGGTGGAAGTTGTGTTGTATCTTCCAAGGAAAAGTTTGTCACATAGCACATGCACAGCATGGGAAATCCAGTACTCGGGATGCAAAGAAGGGTCAGGTGATCAGAGAGAAAGAAGTCAGAGAGATAAGGTACAGCAATGCCCACCCATGAGCCAGCACTCAGGGAGCTAAGCATGAGATTTGAGAGTTCCAGGCCAGCCTGAGATACACAGGGAGACCCAGTGAAGCTCAAGGCAGCAGCAGCAGCAGCAGCAGCAGCAGCAGCAGCAGCAGCAGCAGCAGCAACAAGAAGCATGACAAGAGAATGAGGTCAGAGATGAAATCTGGTGACATTTAAGGAGAGATCAGAATCACAGGCAGGCTTTGGGTAGGGAAGCAACAGGATCAGGGATCAGGCAGAAGCAAGAACCCTGGAGCTGTTCTAGCTTTTGGTGATGGACACAAGTTTATTTTAACAACAACAACAACAACAACAACAACAACAACAACAACAACAACAACAATCATGCCACCGAGGAAAGCACAATTCCAGAAAGCCATGAGGAGGCAGGCACTGCAGCCAGAGAAACAAACCAGAAGGTGAGGCCATAATTGCGCCGATGAACACGAGGGCGGTGGGCTAAGAATGGCACGTGCTCATAGGGCCTTATTACAATCAAAATTGCTCTTCTATAACAGAGTAAAACTTACTCTTCTATAACAATAATTTATTTTAGCTCGCTGCACCAGAGGCTCCTCTCCACACCATGGCAGAAGGGTGTGGGAGAACGAAGAACGGCTCACATCTGGCCAGCCAGGAAGCACGGAGAGAGGCTGCCTGCCCTCCCTGACCCGCAACCTCACCCCTACTCCATCCAAGCTCCCAGCTTATGGGATGGTGCCACGCACACACAGTGTTGGGAGCTGATAAAAAGGAACTTTTCTGAAGTACTGGCATTTTGACTACCTAAGCTGACCAACTCCCCCTCTAAGCAACAAAAATTCCCCAAACGTAATGCCTGATCCTAACAACAGAAGAACAAATGAATTTGATTTAGTAGGCAAAAATCAATGTCAGCCGACAATGATGGAACACTTGGAAAAGCCCCTAATCCCCGAGTTTCTGATTGGTAAAAATTATAACTGTAACTTGGCTCAGATCCTTACGGGGTTTACGCTTATAAGCCATCTTCCAGTCCTACACGGGGCTGCCAGAAGAAACAAGTCTCCCAGGTCCTTATGTGGCGGCCCTGAGCGATCAGCAGCTGTGCTCTGTGGTGTGCATAATAAAGGAGTTTGTTGTTTCACAAGTCACTGTTGTATTCTCCACTTTCTCGTGGCGGACAACAGACAACCACGTATTGAGAGCGGCTCTCAAACTCTTAGCTATTTCGCATCCCCAGCTATCCTGGCGCATCCCAAAGATCTACACGGACAAAGAGGAGAAGCTGCTGGTGTCATGGTGGCCAGGTCTCCAGCAGGGAAGGGGACCAGCTGTGACCTTTAGAGGCATGCTCCCATTGGCCACTCTTTCCGGTCAGAACCCACTTCCTGCTGTCTCCACCACCCCCTAACATAGTGCCCATTATGTGGGAATCAAGTATACAATATATGGGTATGTGAGCACTGCAAATATGAACCCTCAGAACAACCCCCCCCATGTTAGTTAGAACAGGTTGACAATGAGAAGGAAGCAACTGGACACAGAAGACACTGGGTTGGCTTTTGGTGATGTGGAAGGGGTATATATGTGTGAAGGGGACTAGTTGTCTATGTCCCTTGAAATATCCAGAAACAACGGGGTCTTAGACTAGGGAGTGGCAGCAAGAAGAAATGTGAGGAGGAAGGGAAGAGGAGAAAGCGCCACATTCTTCATAGTCTCTAGTCACCATACTGCCATGTGGCAGGGATCCACCGCCTTATGTCAGAGATCCACCACCCAGTGACAGGGATATACCACCCGGTGACAGTCCATTTTATGGACTGGGGCCAGCCCTGCAGCTCAAGAGGCCTAGCAATTAACTACTCTGCAGAGCCCTTGGGTCAGCCCCACCGGTACAACAAGGACCCTTCCCTGTATGTGTGTGTGGGGGTAGGGGTGGCTCCTGTCACTCCTCCAAGAGTCCTGATCTGCGGTACATGGCTCCAGGCACATCAGTGAGACAGCAAAAGGTAGCTGAACCCAGGATGGGGTGGCCTCTTCCCCTGTCTTCGTGGAAGTCCTATGAGGTGACAATGCTCCCCCACTCCTTCTGAGTTACTTCATTAGACAGGGCTTCCTTGGAGCGTGATGACCATTTAGCGAGATATGACTGACCAGCCAAGGATATAGGGACTTGGGATTGACTCAAACTCTATATATAATAAGCTTATGGGCTGGGCAGTAAATTCAGATCTGCACTCTGATGCTGGTCTCCACAGTCAGATTCCCACGGGATTAGTCACATGACTCTGTCACCTTTCACCCTCCCACCCCCATCCTAGGTCCGATCCCCACGCTTCCCTCTCTCCTTCACATTCACAGAAGCTGAAAGTATTCCCCGGGTACCCGAGGAAGCAGCATCTTAAGACACGCTCAGGAAAGTGTCGGTGTCTGCTCCTAAGTTTCTGCGACCCAAAAGGAAGAGCAGGTCTCTCCCATTTTACCTGACATTCTTGTCAACGGGAAATTACTAAGCTCTTTAGCCATGTCACTGGGTCTTCCATATCTACAAGAATAACATTCTGCACACAGTAGGTGCTCAGGACATACTCTGCCATGGTAACGCACACAGTAGGTGCTCAGGACATACTCTGCCATGGTAATGCACACAGTAGGTGCTCAGGACATACTCTGCCATGGTAACTTGAGCGTTCTTTACCTGTCATCCCAGGGCCACACCCTGTCCCCTCAGACCTAGGCACTGATGGGTGGGAGATGACTCCAGACCCCCATCTGTCAGATGAGGCAAAGTTTAACCAGATTAACAAGAGGGAAATGATGGCCAATGAACTTGGGAGATAGGGGACAGACCAATTATCATAAAGGACATTTTCTTTGACAGGGTTGGCTAACAGAAGAGTCTACAAAATACCTGATCCACAGGCTGAGTTCAGTCCATCCATATGGATTGCCTGACTGTCCTAGGTAGGGTTTTATTGCTGTGAATAGACGCCATGACCAAGGCAACTCTTATAAAGGACAACATTTAACTAGGGCTGGCTTACAGTTTCAGGGGTTCAGTCCATTATCATCATGGCATGAAAACCCAAAACTATGACCAGCAAGGCAGCGTCTAGGCAGACACGGGGCAGGAGAAGGAGCTGAGGAGCTCAACATCTTGATCTGACTGCAGCCAGGAGAGGTTGTCTTCCAAGTAGCTAGAAGGAGAGTCTCAACACCTACCCTCACAGTGACACACTTCTTCCAACAAGCCCACACCTCCTAATAGTGCCACTCCCTGGGCCAAGCATAGTCTAAGCACCACAGACTCAGAGCTCTACTTTGTAATTGCCTGCCTGCCTGACTGGTTGGTTTCTTTGAGCTCATGTCGTCCAGGCTGGCCTGAAGCTAGCTCTCTATCCTTGAGGCTCAGTCCCCTGAAGGCTCAGGTAACCGTCGTGGGCTGCCTCACTCAGGTGTTGCTCTTTTAGCCAGCCACTCTCTGGTAGAGGGCTAATTTTCTAGACTATCCTCTCTTAGACTGTTGGATAGGCCCCCGTCTTACACTGTGTCCCACCCAGACACCCTCCCAGGACCTGGTACTCACCGGCAGTCAGTGTGGTGAACTCTAGAAAGCAGTACTCATAGGTCACATCTACTTTGGTCTCCACCTGAGGTCTCTTCAGAGTTGAATAAATGTTTCCAGGCCGCTTCTCTTCACGTTTCTCCAGCTTGTTCAAACTGCAACCCATCTTGACAGCTGTCTACAACATGGAAACAACCAAGGGCAAACAGAGTTGTTTTGTCATTAATTTTGAAACACCACAACCACAGCACAAAAGACACCCCCCCCCCCAGTTTACTGGAAGGATACATCAAAGACCTCAGTGCCTGGGAAATCACAGGTGTGATTTAATACAGGCAGAATACAGGAGACCAGGCCACCTTGTCTCATGAGTACGCCATTACTAGACACCCTGAAATAGCTTGGTGACCCCCAAAAATGTCCCTGCTTTGTATCTTTTCGCCTCCATCTGAGGAAAATAATACCTCAGAGTAGCTTCCTGCACTATCATCTGTATACATGATTTAAAAAAAAAAAACAGGGCCTAAAAAGCAATACTGTGCATTATGCTGTCAGCCCATCTGCAGAAATACAAGACACATGTCACCTTCCACATGGTTGCTAAGGGAGAATAATAAGTTGTTGTTATAGTCTCTAAACCCTGGCATCCTTTCTCCTTCAACAATAATTATTTAGACAGGAATTGATATTCAAACATCTCAAAAGGAGATGCTCCCTTCTCATCTTCCTTTTTATTCAGGCCAAATGGCAGGAAATAACCTCTCTCTCTCTCTCTCTCTCTCTCTCTCTCTCNAGGAGAGGAGAGGAGAGGAGAGGAGAGGAGAGGAGAGGCTAGACCTAAGCCCCTACTTAACCCCTGTGAGTCACCTTTACAACTGAGTATCACACTGCTGCACCAGTAGGGAAGAAAAGCCAAGAGAGTGACATTCCAACTGGTAATGACTGCCCTATAGACACAGGCAGAGAAGTATTGAAGGGGTGGGCAGGTTCTCAAGCAGGAGAGAAAGATGTAAAGACAGCCAGGGCCCTGAGAAGCACAGATGACAGTGAAATCTGTCTGTTCCTCGGCACATTCAGAGTGTGAAGAGATCCTGAGGCTGGATGAGCTACCTGTGGAATGCTTGTACACTGTGCTGGCCAGCCAGCTCCGACTCTCACTAAACAGAGCTTATGCTACTACCACATTCACCAAAACAGAGCTAGGAGGAAATACCCCGCCCCCCTCTCTCTCTCCAGCTAACGGGACTCATTTCTCACACCACTGTGCTCTGCCGTCCGTATCCACCCACACTCCCCCAGATCATCCAGGAAAAGGGAAAATACCCAGCAGCCATCTTGAGACAGCCCCAGTGAGCATGGTAGAGCGTGGATACACATAGATGAACAAGGAACAAGTGGAAGGCTCTAGGGTATTGCTCGCCAGAAAAAAATGGCAGAAGGGTCTCAGGTACAAAGACAGAACAGCCACTTGTATGGGTTAGGCACCCTACTTGGAATATTCAAAGCCTGGAACCTTTAGAGAGACGATGTGGGGAGATGTTGGATCTCAGAGCATTTAGGACTTTGGAATTTCCCAAGAGGAGTTCAACTAGGAAAATCTATGTAAATATCCCCCAATTCAAGACTCTGAAATCTGAACTGGTTCTACTCTACAAGAATAAAGGATTCTGAGTTGGTGCCAAGTGCTGGTGAGCATACAGAGCTGTTCAAGATTGGGTGTAACTCTTTTTGTTTGCTTTAAATATTTACTTACTTTAAATTGTGTGTGTGTGTGTGTGTGTGTGTGTGTGTGTGTGTGTTTGCTACATGTATGTCTGTGCACCGTGTGCATGGTTGGAGACTGTGGAGGCCAGAGAAGGGTGAGACTCTCTGAAAACAGGATTACAAGCAGTTGTAAGCTGCCGTGTGGTTGCTGAAAACCAACCTGGGTCCTCTGCAAGAGCAGCAAGTGCTCTTAACCGCTGTGAGCCATCTCTCCAGGCTCGATTTCATTCTTTAGTTGTCTGTTTTATAATAGAGGACAGCTAGATTGGGCATAAAATATTCCTAGTAAATATCTCTTATATTAATAAATGCTGCCAAATCATGGCACCAGTGAGTGCTTTTATATCTTCAAAATGAAAAAGAAAATAACAACAACAACAACAACAAACAAAATAAATAAAACAGTACAACCCAGAACAAATGGAATTCTCCCACTTATACTGCTAGTGAGATAGTATGAGGACAGGCAAATGGTAGTCTGTGGGAAGGTTGCATGGATACCCGTCTTGGGATCTAGGGAATCCTCTCTAGATCTGTGCCAACAAAAATGTGCATGTGTGGGTATCACAAAGCACGAGAGCGCCCATGGCCCCACTTCCTAGAACCCCCTAATGACCTCATAGCCACTTCTATACATGGGAGTATGTTCATGCACTGAGATTCAGAAACTAAGGAGTTCACAGGACAGCACGGCTCTGCCTCAGTCAGTGTTCTTCTGCTGTAAAGACACCATGACCATGGCAACTCTTTAAAAGGAAGCGTTTGATTGGAGGCTTGCTTACAGTTCAGAGGTTTAGTCCCTTATGGTCGTGCTGGGAAGTGTGGCAGCTTCCAGGCAGACATGCTGCTGGAGAAGTAACTGAGAGCTCCTCATCTGGATCCATAGGCAGCAGCAGGATGAGAGAGCTACAGTGGGCCTGGCTTAGACTTCGGAAACCTCAAGATCCTCCCCCAGTGACACACTCCCTCCAGCAAGGCCACGCCCCCTAGTCCTTCTCAAGCAACTCCACTTCCTGATGACTCAGCATTCAAATACATGGGCCAAATGGAGGCCATTCTTATTCAAACCACCACAGTGACTGAACCAAAAGAAGCAGCTAAGGAGGTAGGGGGTAACAATTACATGAACACACACACACACACACACACACGACCACACCACCACCACCACCAACAACACCACATATTAGAATCCCTAAAAAAAAAAAAAAAAAAAAAAAAAAAAAAAAAACACAGTCTAGTGCCACAAGCTAGAACCAGCCATCCTGGGGCACAAAGGGGCTTTCTGGGTATGTCCAGTCAGCAACCTGTTTAACTGCATTACTTCCCCTGCTTAACTTTCACTAGAAGTTCAGAACTACATAAAATGTTTCTTTGTAAACTCACACAATGCGTGCAATATCCCTACAACAGTAAGCAAGTGGCTCCAAGTCTTCCCGCCTACCCAGTGGCTCCAAGTCTTCCCAAGTAAAAAGCAAAAGCAATGTTTAGAGCAGGTGTGGTCATCAGGCACCGTGTGCACAGCAGAGAGTGGAAAAGGAAGGCGCTCTACAGCAGACCCAGGTGTGTGCTTCTGCACAGCCCAGGACCCACAGGCACAGGCAGAGGAGAGCACAGAAGGCAAGCAAAGAAAAGTGACCAGCTGGCAGGAAGCCAAGTGGGGCCTCGCCTGCATCACCACGAGCTCTCCACTAAGCTCTGAATTTGTTTATCAGAGCTGTCCTCTGAGTGTGTGTGTGTGTGTGTGTGTGTGTGCGTGTCTGTGTGAGTTTCTGTATGTATCTATGTGTGTATGCATCTGTGTGTGTCTGTATGTATATGTGTGTATGTGTATGTGTGTATGACTGTGTGTGTCTGAGTGTGCATGTATGTCTGTGTGTGTCTATGTGTGTATATCTCTGTGTGTGTCTATGTGTGTGTGTGTCTATGTGTGTGTGTATGTGTGCATGTGTGTCTGTGTGTGTGTGTCTATGTGTGTGTCTATGTGTCTATGTGTGTGTGTCTCAGTGTGCATGTGTGTGTCTGTGTGTGTGTCTATGTGTGTGTGTGTCTGTGTGTATGTGTGCATGTGTGTGTCTGTGTGTGTGCATGTGTGTGTGTCTGTGTGTCTATGTGTGTATGTGTGCATGTGTGTGTCTGTGTGTGTCTGTGTCTATGTGAGTGCGTGCGTGCGAGCACGTGTGTGCATGTGTGTGTGTGTGTGTATCTGAGTGAATGCAGGCATGCAAGTATAGACACATTAGTGCCAGTGCACAAGCGCACACAAAGGCCGGAGGCTGCCATCAGGTGACAGGTGCCCTCTAGCACCCTCCCTGTTAGTTTTTGAGACAAGATCCCTCACTGAATCTGGAGCTCTATGATTGGCTAGGATGGCTGGCCAATGAGCATCAGGGATCTGCACAGCAAGCACTTTGCTGACTTAGCCACCTCCCCAGCTCTAGAACTATCCAGAAAACTACAAATGTATCCTCCTGGGAAAGACAGTGAATGAAATTCCTGGCAGCCACCATCATTTTAGTATGACTTAATTTTATCTATAATTTTTTCTACATAATTTCAATACACAGGACAAGCAGGTACCAAGAAGCTGAAATCAGAAAACCATCCAAATCACAATTTGAATTTTAAGGTTTCAATCCAATGCTGCTAACTCTCTGCCCAGATACACCCCC
Organism: Mus minutoides; assembly: GCA_902729485.2. Taxonomy (NCBI): domain Eukaryota; kingdom Metazoa; phylum Chordata; class Mammalia; order Rodentia; family Muridae; genus Mus; species Mus minutoides. The sequence continues at coordinate 13,450 of CACVCL010021777.1, forward strand.
AAAAGGACATTGGTATCAGAGGACTCAGGCTAAATCATTCATTTCTTTAAACACAGAGAGGATAGTCCCGCCCAGCAGCACACTGAGTCTTTGGAGTCTTGAACTGAAGTAACTCACTTCTTGGGAGTGTGTGCACCTGGTTTTGAGGAACAACTGTCTCTGTATCGAGGGCTCCTATTGCCCACAGGCACAACTCTGTTCTTCCTGGATCTTTCCTGTATTCATACCAAGTCCTACCTCTGTCAAAATAGGACCAAGGCAGGATTTACTTGCTTTTACTCCTACTATCCCAAGCAGGTCAGAAAATCCTCACTCTCGAGGAGGGGATGGAAGGTCTAGCGTGGCTTAGCCACCTTTGTAATTATCCAAGCACCAAAAGGTGTTCATGCCAGAATCCTCAAGTGACAGAGCGACCTTTGAACACAGCAGAGGGGCACAGAGAGAGTCTGGGGAGGGGCACGATTGTTAGCAAAAGACTCCATATTTGCACATTCCTCATGACTGTACATGCCAGTGGGACTGGGCAGGGAGCGTCACCTAAAACCCATCTCCCTCAGGGCAAGATCTCCTGGAAGCCAGACTCCCAAGTCTGATGACATGCCTTAAATTAACAGTAGTGTGCCTGTTGCCTCTCAGAGTCCCAGTTCTGTGACTGTCCAGCCTGGAGCCTGAGTACCAGCTCCCAGACCCAGCTAAGACACTGGGAGCCTTGACTTCATCTTGCAACACCTGCTCTTAGAATCTACACAGGAGCCCAAGGAACACCAGAGTACATCCTAGCTTTCCAGATTGAGACCACAGGCAGCATGTACAGCAGACCTACATGGTGGCTGGTGCTAACCTGCGAGCCAGGGTCTGAGATCGGAAGTCCCAGGTCACACTTGGAAAGCTGCCATATTTCCCGGGTGGGCTGATTATAAAACCTTGAGAGACCTGCTGTGAGGTGAGTTTTCATCTGTCTAGGACTGACACCCCGGAAGCAGGCTGTGGGTGAAGGCTGTGTTGCTGGCTGAAGCCTTACATAAGCTAGGAGGCCAGCTCACACAACACAACAGGTATGATGGAGAAAGCAATCCCCAGGAGACCAGCAGCCAGCCTCACTACCGGGTAGAGCACCATCACTCCATGCTCAGGAGGAGCAGTGCTAACTATGCCATGGCTGACTCTCCTGCTACGGCTTGTTTCCAAAAAAGGGCACAGCCTGTGGAACACCTGCACTTGGGAGGCTGAGGCAGGAGGGTTGCTATGAGCTCAGCCCAGAATACAAAGCGATTACCGGGGATCCAGAGCTACACAGATAAAAGTCAATTGTTTCCAAGGATTCTTCTGTGCTTTACAGCTCAAGGTATACACAAGCTTTCCCCTTCCAGATCCTTGCTGTCACCTCAGGAAGTCACCACCCCTTGCTCTGTATGAGTCAACCACTGCATCCACTTGGATAAGACAGTCATTCAAGGGTCCACTTTCTTTTCTGTGTCTCAGAAGGCATCCCTGTGACCGTGTGTACAGATCTCCCTAGCAGAAGGGCCAAGACTTCCCATGAGACCGGCTAAGAAAAGGAGAGAGGAGGAGTGGGAGGAGGAAGAGGGAGAGTGGGGAGGGGAGGGGGAGAGGGAGAGATATATAGAGAGAGAGATAGAGAGACTCTCCTTCCCACTCTGTGGTGAATGGAGAAAACAGCCCAAGCCCAACGTGATCTGGTTCCCTACAGGGGATAGAAATTTTCTACGGAGAAATGAGGCTCTCTGCCCCTTACTGCAGGGGAATGTCGGGCTTCACCAGTGACCTCAAAGGATGACATTCTACAGTCAACTCTTCTGTGACCAAAGCTGCATCAGGGTTACTGTGGTAGCCAATGGAACCAGCTCTGCCTAGGAGATATGGACACTTGAGGGAAGGAATTCAGGTTCCAACTCTGTCCAACCTTCCACCAACTCAGTACACTTTTCATGCTAGCTTTGGGTTGATCAGTAGCACACGCGGAACTAGAGAGAGCAGGCCCTGCTCTTTTTTTTTTTTTTTTTTTTTTTAAGAAGTCAGAAGTCATCTGTGAAAAGAGACAGGCATGGTGCAGAACACAGCATGCTGGAGAAACCAAAACGTGTCCCCACAACCAGATGATACAGAGCAGGGACGGGGTTGAATGACCCTTGTTATTCGCAGTGTTGGGATTGTTTCTTTACAAGCATGTCTGATTGGTTTCGGATGTGCTTTCCAAGATGCCTGGGAGACACTGGTGCCCATTCAAATAGGATGGCCTTCAGCTGTGGCTTCTGCAAGCTACAGCGTCTGCAAGCTGCCATTCGGGTTCGCTTTTCCTGCTCGTGCCCAGACTTCAACAATGGGGCAATCAACCCAGTTATACTTCCAAATACAAACTGGTTCAGTAAACAGCAGTTCTCACTTGCCAAGTTGCCACCAATCCAAGACAACTTGTAAAGCTAACTTTAACAAATGCTAATTTCTGGTGACGGGCTGACAGAGGTAGGGCCATTGCAGGCCTCTGCTGCTGAGACTTGAGTGTTCATGATATCCTTCAATCACTCAAAGAAAGAAAGAAGGATCCTAATTAAGAAACACTTACAGGATAACATCTCTTTTCAACCAAGAAATATCAATGAAGACTTGAAAGCTCTGTTACCTACTCCAATGGTGTTAACTGTTGTTGCCTGGCAAATAGTCTAAGAGGTTAAATAAGATGAAACTTTACCTATTTGGGGGCACTCATGATCCAAGGCCAAAGGCAAAAAACAATCATGACAGTAAGATTATGCGGTACCAGTGCCTGAGGTACCACATGTTTATTTGTGTGTAAGATCCATTTCTCTCTCTCTCTCTGGATCATGTGTTACTAGAACATTCTTCTGGGGGACTCCATCATGGGTGAGGTTTCAGGTATTCTATATTGAGCATGCATTTTTCTTCCCAGTGGAAATAATAAGGAGGACAGTTCTCGAGAGAGCCCTCAGTGCCTCTCCTGTTGGACTCCCCTCACAGGGCATCCAGCTGGCCCTGGAGGCCACTGGTTATTGCAGAAATAACAGCGTGGACTTGAGGCTGGGTTGTGGAATCTGGGTTCCACCTTGCTCTCAAGTCATTCACTCTGAGCACAGCCAGATGCCATGTACAGACACATCCTTGGCCCTGTAGCATGTCCCCACGGCATGGGGAAAGCCACGGCTCAGCATCATCACATAGAGAGGTGGTCTTCTTTACCATAAATCACTTCCGCCTGGCCAACCTGTATTTTACTGTTTTTTTTTCCCCCTTGGGGTGCTGAGGATGGAAGCTGGGCCCTCTGCCAATCTAGAAAGTGTTCTACCACAGGTCTACGCTCTAGCCCCCTGCCCCTAATGTCCCGACTGCAGCCTCAGGCAGACCTTGAGTCAGTCCCTCTGGAGTTTCTGTTCATGGAGCTCTGTGAGATCGTGAGCGTTTGTCCTTTCGAGCCTGATTTGGGAACGGTATGCTACACATTCCTGAAGTGGAAATTTCTAGTTTCTTCCGGAAACTCGGTTGTATCGCAGAATGTCTTTCTGGAAATTGCTGAGGCTGACGTGTGAAAGAATGTGTTGCTGGAACAGTGATGGGATGTTCTTCCAGAAGCTGTCTCGTGAAAGGGCCGGCGGATGCTTGAGGAGGGTGTGTGATGTTTAGAGAGAGCATAACTATAACCCACAGACGGTGAGAGGATTCTCTTGCATTGCTTCACCCTGCGACCCTCTGCTGGTCCTCACTGATCTCTGCTTGCCGTGACTTCATAGAGGAAAATGTGCCAAAGAACTTCTCATGGTATTCGGGCTGCTTCTTGTGGCGTCCTCTGACTCCTGCTGATTTGGCAAACTCATGCCGGTTCAGTGGAGCCTTACGGTATTAGTAGCTTACCTTAAAGTATTGGAACTGCCACCCCTCCGATTTGACCACTGATATCCTGACAATGAAGATAGGAACCAGCCCCAAAGAACTACTTCTAAACGGGCCCATAACCCCTGTTTCCTAATAACTTTTCTTTTCCCTTACCTCTGGTAGGTGGGCTAGAAGAGAGACTGAAGCGTTTAAGAGCCGTATTAAAGAAAAAAAAAAGGTCTTAAAAAATACAAGCCTACATATCCCTAGATGGTGGATCCAGGAAGTTTAACTGAAAGCCCTGCTCCTGTGAGACAGGCCATCCAGTGGAGCACCAGAGTTGCCAAGGTTTGAGAGTAACTGGTACAAAACAAAAAGGACCTAATTCTGTGGTGTTCCTATTTGAAACACACACACACACACACACACACACACACACACACACACACATTACTGTTCAAATACATCCCAACGTATCATCTACCCATCCTAGGATGGGAGTGGCTCTATCCCCAGCACCCCAAGAAAAACAAAAAAATAGATGTTGGCAGGCAAAAGTGACTATAGGGTGAATGAGACCATCCCTCTATGTGATGCTGAGCTGATGTTTGACATGGGGAGGAAGGGTCTCCGTTCCCTGCCGTGGGGACATGCTACAGGGCCAAGGGTGTGTCTGTACAGCGTGGCACCTGGCCGTGCTCAGTGTGAATGACTGGAAAGCAAGAAAAAAACCAAGGTTTTACAACCCTGCCTCACCATGCACTTGCTGGTATTTCTACAGTACCCAATGGGCTACAAGGGTAAGCTGTCGACTTAGCATCCAGGTTAGAAACAGACACTGTGGGGGGAAACTGAGTCCTCCCCCACCTTCCAACCCACTCTAATTCCCAAATAATGAGACCCAGGAACTCCAGATCTCTGCTAAGCCCTGAACCCAGGCAAGAGGAACAGTCAGGAGCACAGCTCTTGATCTCCACTTCTAATCTCTGGAATCATTTTCTGCCTCAGACACCCTTTCTGGGCTCTTCTGCCCTCTGCCCAAAAGTGCTCACACCTCTATACAGAAATTGTTCCTTCTATTTTATTCTCCTCAAATTATCCTAATTATATACTGCGCAAGACATATGAAGGCTACAGGTGGCACACCAGTGCCCCTACCTGGGTTCAACAAGGGCAGACCTTCCACCCTTTCTTCCCCACATTTAATTTTTTTTTGCAGAAAGATAACACGTGGAGTTCAGCTCCTAAGCATTCATTATCTCTCTGTCCTGTGGTCCCTGCCTTGACTTTCACCCTACATGTGATACCCACAGCCGCCAACAGCAGGAATTCTACTTTGCTCAGCACAGGCTGGAAGAGGTGTCCTTAGTGTTTCTGTATGCTTCCAGGGGCAGCCCTAGGCTACACAAATTCCTAACAGTATCATTTGTTAACTGCTTTAAACTCAAACAACTTAATGTGCCTAACCTAGTAACTAGAGCCTTTGGGAATGCAGTATACTTATTGAAATGAATATATATGAAGAAAAGAAATCTGTCCCTTCCCAAGGGATGCTATTTATTTACAACCTCCTTCCTAGAAGCCACAGGCCACTTGGCTTCCCAATCTCCAGTCAAAGTCACACTGGAGACCACCATCTTAATGTTCTGTTCCATAGTAATTTCCTTAGCAACCACCCCCAAGTTCAATGTTATGTGATGCCAAGTGTGCTGCCTCAATCCAGGAAGGGTTTCTCTTAGATGTTGCTGGGTTCCCTTTAAAATTACAAAATATACTTTTCCCTCCCACCCAGGGAGTAACATCACTATTACTGTGGCATAAAATCCAGAATTCCAAAATACAGTATTGTTGTACATCATCAAAAATAAACATTCACACCACCATCTCCCTCTTAGCAACCATGCCCCTTCTTGCCATAAATGAATCTGCTTGATAAAATCTCCCCTCCCCACACAACTCCCCAGACAGCTGTCTCTGACTCCAGAAGGCATTCTGTGACCTGGCACTTTCGTACCACTGTAGAAAGCATTCCAAGGAGAAACAGACAGCTTGCCTCGAAGGGCTGCTCTTTCCTTTCTTTACATCTGCAGTGGGTCCATTGCCTGGGAGCAGCCAAGCTTAACCCCACAGGGAACACCAGTCTTGTACCATGCTCAATCACATCTGGTCCAGCAGCCAGAGCTAAAAGATGCTTCAACTCCCGGACTCACTAGCCAAGCCCACCTGCCATTCCATAGACAGTCAAACCTTCCAGGAATAGGTCTTCTTCTCACCATTTGACATCCATTACCAGCCTTTGGAGACTGGAGCTCCAGTACCAGAGAGGCAACTCAGAGAGTGATCATGTCCAGCCTAGAGGCCTGGTTGCCTTCCCTTTCTCCAGACCCATCTCTCATTGTGGACCATAACCTCCATTGCTTGCTGGTACACATACCCAGAGACCTCCCGCTCCAGACCCTTTGTCCACAGAGGCACCACTTGGAAGTCCTTCTTCTTTCCCTTCCACTGGAACCTTCAAATATACCCAGCATTCTCAGAAAGAAAATTGGTAAGACATGAGATTTGGAGGCGGGGGTGGGGGGGTGGATTGATTCATCTTAAGGATTGACTCATTGGCTTACAAGCCCAAACATCCCAGGATAAGCTCGGAGGCCCCGAATAGCTACTGTTATAGTCCTCCATCCCAGCACAGCCTCTTATCAATACATTCCCCAGCCCACATTCTACCTTTTAATCTGAGATCGGGTCCCACTGAGCTATCTGGTGCTCCATGGACTTTTCCTAGAGCAACATGAACCTCTGCTGTTCCCGGGCACGGCAGTAACTCACCCACATCCAACTTGGTGAAGCAATGAGTCTACTGGGCCTCCTTAAGGGAGCACAGGTGACCTCCAATCAACTGCAATTCTGAAAAATCCCCTATAGCCAGAGGTGGAGTCCCTGACCACCTAACCTCCCACACTCTGTAGATTTCAGCACATCTAGAGACCACATACAGTCAGGGTGGAATTACATGCAGTTAAAAATGGGGAAGGAGGTATAGAAGGAGGTAGTTTGAATCTCCAGTGAAGGTTTAGTGAGGACATCCCCTAATAAAAGGACGTCAACGGGCCCAGTCTTGTGAGTGTCTTCAATCAGTTTGTTACAGATAACTGAGCTGCTCAGATTGAGATTGTAGTAGTTCTTATACTCAGAGGACAGCCTTCCACAATACCCAGGTTGAGCCTGAACTCATGTGTAGCCTAGGCTGGTCCTGAACATGTGATCATCCTGCCTTAGCTTTCTGAGTTGCTGGGATTACTGGCCTGAGCCCTTAGCATACTGATACTGCTGTCTCAGAGCAAAGGCTGCCCAAAGGCAGAATTCCTTCCTGCATGGTCCACAAATACTATGGGGGTGGCATAGTATTTTCTCTTAAATTCTTCAACTGATGAATGAAGCCCACACACACTATAAGGGGAAATCTGCTGTTCTCAGAAATCTGCCAATTTCAGCATCAATCACATTGAAAAGCTCCTGCAGGAAGATTTAGACTTGTGTTGGGACAAAAAAACCAGGCACCACCATCCAGCCAAAAGGACACAAAATAAACCACTACCCTTACTACCGGGCCAACAGGACTGCCTCTCCCCCCAACCAATACCCTGAGCACCGCTGTAGATAAAATATGTTGGCCATGATAAAATAAAACAGAAGGGGACATAGTGTGCAGGGCATTGTCCTCTGAATCAGCAGCCAGAGCCATCTTCTACAGAATGGCTGCGACTGTTTACAGATGACTCTCAGGACAGAACCTGGTGAGGACCATCAGAAAGTATGGGGTTGGGGGGGGAGGTCATTAGATCATCCCTTCCCTGAGATTCCAGCCACCCCTTCTACACTTCTGTCTCAACTGTATGTAATTATGTCCCAACTGTGCGTGGTCTGGGAGGTAATAGCCTATATCTCCATGTCCATGAAATGAAACAGAATCTCCAATCTCTGCAGCTATGGAGAAGCTGTCATCCATGCTGGGGTGAGTCTCTCCAGTGGCATGGATCTTTAAGGGCAATCCCTTACTCTTGCTCTGTAGGTAAGCGGATAGAAGAATCAGTTCACAAAGCTAGCCTTGGGTGGAATGGTACTTTGGTCTGCCATTGGCGCCCTATCTGGAGTGAGTAGCTGCTTGCATCTCCCCAGGAAATGCTCAGACGCTTCCTCACACGGGCCGTACCTTGCAGAGCACAGAAATAAACAGCAGATACATAAAGAAAACTGATGAACACCCAACCCTCAAATATGTCAAGTAGAAAAAAAAAAAAAAAAAAGAACAGCAATCACAGTGGGAAGGAAGGGGTTGGCATTGTGAATCACTCACCATTCAACCACACCACAAAGGAGGTGGCAGAGAGGTCCCCAGGATAAGGAGCGGCGGCCCAGGCATGGCAGTAAAATCGTAACCCAGATGGGGTTTGGGACAGACACTGCCTGTGGGAGGCTGGGCACAGTGTATGATGTCAGACTGAACTGTGAGCCTGGTCTAGGCTGAAGGACCTCCCCCTACCGCCAGGGGAACGAAGCTGGGAGATGTAAGTCAGTTGACTATGATGTCAGCAACTGGGAGAGCAGCTGACTCCGAGGAGGCAAAGCTAAAGTCAAGGTCTGGGTGTGTTCTCAAGGGGACCTGTGGTGGCAAGTGGTCTGAAGCAGAAGTAGGAAGCAGCCAGTCCCAAGAGGAGCATGGGGCAGTCAGAAATGAGTTAACTCTTTCTGCTGTGGAATATCCCAAAAACCAGCAGGTGCACCAGTCTGGAGCTTTGGTGGCACTCACTCCTGCAGGACAGTGGCCTCCTCAAAGGCAGTTGGCAAGCCTTCATCCATCCAAGGCCAACCCTAGCAGAGCAGTTAATAGCAGCTCAGCCACAGTGAGAAAACTACAGAGGACAGAAATGGGCCTTTGAAATATAGCCCTGTGGCTCTAAGGTTCACCTTACTACTACAACTACTATTACTACTGTTGTTGTTGTTGTTGTTGTTATTATTATTATTATTATTATTATATTTTATTCATTGGAGGGTGGCATTGCCACGGTATGCATGTGGAGGTCAAAGGATAATTGTAGAAATCAGTTCTTTCTTACCACTATATGGGTCCTGGGGAATCAAACTCAGGTCATACAGGTTGCTAACAGATGCCCCTAACCCCTGAGCCATCTCTACAGCCCAAGTTCACATTTTTTTAACAGTCTAGCCCAGGGTTTGGGAACATAGGTACATGTGCCAGAGTGCCTATGTCAAATCCTGATGACCCTACTTCCGAGACGTGGCTTCAAGGAAGCCCTGGAATCTGTGAAGAGAGACAATGAAACACCTACTTATACAGTGACAACTATATAAAAGAGAGTCGAGCTGTGCTGAACGCAGGTTGAAATACCTCAGCCGTGCAGAATGAGAATATAAACATTACCCAGGGGACACTGTGGACATGGCTCAGTGGTAGAACACTTGCCTCTCATGCACAAAGCCCTATTACCATCCCTAATACCACTAAATAGATAAACAAGTAAGTGTTAACCATTCAGTACAATATTAGTATTGAATGTTATCCATTATAAGGATTCATGTAACCTGGTGTGGGGCACTATATTACACTGAAAGTGTGCTTATAAAGCATCAAAAGATATATGCACACGCGCGCACACACACACACACACACACACACACACACACACACACAGAGAGAGAGAGAGAGAGAGAGAGAGAGAGAGCTTCCCTCCTTTGAGACATGATTTCTCTGTGTAACCCTGGCTGTCCTGGATCTCTGTAGACCAGGCTGGCCTCAAACTCAGAGATCTTCTGCCTCCTGAGTGCTGGGAGTGAGTAAAGGTGTGTGCCACCACTGCCCAGCACCGCAAACCCTCTCTAGTTTGAGAAAGGAAGTCAATGAATGAACCTGCAGTTTCTATTTCCTAAATGTGAAAAATCCGTGGAGTTGACACATCCCATTAGCCATTCTGTGACTAACCAAATCTCTTTCTACCCAGCTTCATGCGTAACAGCTCTCACAACACCCTCAAATCCACACACCACGAAAGCTAGTCCGCAAAGTGTAAAAGGACTCCTCAGCACAAGGTGAGGTGGGAAGCAGGGTGCTTATGCACACATACACACACAACAACACAACTGAAGCCGCTCACCCCCTACAAAGACCCCCCCCCATGCCGACTCTGAGGAGATGCAGGACAGGGAAATGGGGCATTTCGTGTGCAGGAGCCAGAGGAAGGTGTCAGCTCCTGACTGAAAAGTGTGGAAATATTTGATCCAGGATTATGAAGCAGATGGGCCAGTCAGCCTCACACACAGTGACAGGCACAGTTTGTCTCAGTCTGGCCATGAACACCTAAGACTGGCTTTCCCTATCCTTTGCTCTGACATAAGAGGCAAGAGCCAACGAATAATGAGGACAACTAGTGGTCCTTGCCCTCTCTGTCACCCCTGTTCTCCTGAAGCAGCTTGAACCCAAGGGAGGCCCCCAAACAAACCTTTAAGTCTCCCAGATGATGTCTCTGCCTCAGCGCTGGCAGGTGGCCATCCCTAAAAATGTGACCTGATTTCCTAGCTCTTTGGTTCTGGCCCTACTGAGAGCGATTTCCCTCTCTGAATTCAGCCCAGGTAGGGAGTAATTCACACAAATGCATATTTAAAAGCTGGACCAGATTCTTATTTGGGTGAATAAGGAATTAACAGGACTCAAACGGGGACTCTGAACCGCCTGCCGTACTGATCCTTCAAGAAAATATGTCTTGATAAAATATGCAACGATAATAATGGAAAGCGCCTTCGGGGGCCCAGGAGACAAGAGAAACTGGAATCTATGTCAGAAATGGATGTGAATGGGAGAAGAGTTATCACGCATAACAACCCCCTCCCCAAATCCTCGGAAGGTAAACTTAAAAGAGACGTCTGCCAAAATGCATCCCTGATAAGGAAAGAGCCCAAGTCCTTGCTACCATCTCTCTGCCACCTGTTCTCATCTGAAGGCCATACTGCCCTCAGAGGGACTGTCCCACAGAGCTCACAGAGTGACTGTCCCATACTGCCCTCAGAGCGACTGTCCCACAGAGCTCACAGAGTGACAGACATGGCTCCAGTGGCCACACTTGTCTCGGGACACTTGAACCGTGGCTAGCTCTCCTGAAGACATACAGCCTGCTTTCGCTGTACTTTGAGTCATTTAGACACACATGTGACAGCCACGGGTGGCTAGTGACTACTGTATTCCACCCACTCAATAAAAATCACAACCCAAATTGATCCTTACTCCACTTCTTAAAAACAAAAGGTCTTCAGTCAGATGTGGAGCCACGCCACACACCTTTAACTCCCTCACTCAGGAGGAAGAGACAGGCAGAGCTTTGAGTTCAAGGCCAGGGTGATCTCTAGAGCAGTTCCAGGATAGTCAGAGCTACACAGAGAAACTCTTGTCTCAAAAAACAAACAAACAAACAAAAACAAAAATCAGTGAAGAGAATGTGTGTGTGTGTGTGTGTGTGTGTGTGTGTGTGTGTATGAGAGAGAGAGAGAGAGAGAGAGAGAGAGAGAGAGAAGCTCAGAAGACAATTTTCAGGAGTCAGTTCTCTCCTTCCCCACTGAGCTCCGGGGACTAAACTAATGTCACCAGGCTTTCGAGGCAAGCACCTTTACCTGCTGAGCCATCTTGCTGGCCCTTGATTTGGTTTTTGAGTTGGGGATTCCTTTTTAGCTCAGGCTAGCCTTGAACGCTATATCGTCCTGTCTACAGCTCCTAAATGCCAAGATTACAGGTATGTGTCTCCATGCCAAGTGTCAAAGTCAGTACTTCTTGACAATTCCCAACGGTGCGACACTCTAGGCCTATAAGACAAAAACTACATAAAACACTGGAGGAAGTGACTCTGGTGTGCCATTTCCTGTCATTTCATTCTGACTGCCCCAGTGACATTTCTATTACATTGTTGTGTCTTTGCGTACTGTGAACTTCCAGATCATTCTGCATTTGATAAACCTGGGAGCCACAGTCTCTTCCCTAAATGTTTCGGGGAACACTGGAAAGTAAACCTAGGGACTACTGAGCTTCACCGCTGTCCCTCATCCCCAAGAGGACTCAGACGGCAGGGCATGCATAACGTGCTGAGAAGCACCTAGCAACTAGTCTAACACCTAACATTTTGTTAACAATGGCAAAATCTGTCATGGAATAGAATGGTTCTACAGTAACGAAGTTGTTCTAGGTCTAAATACTCTATATCCATCCTGCACCCTAGGGGAACCATCGACCGACAGACAGTTGTGAATGTGATATCATAGGACCTGATCTCTCACCATCCACTGTCAAGAGGGGCAGCTCAGTTCTCTAGTGGATGTCCTCTGTGTCCCTTCCTCGTGACCTCTGTCACACATATTTACTATACATGGCAGAGCACCCGACCCTCTCCAATATCTCAAGACTGAACATGGGTCATCTGTCCCCTGAGAATCGTGGTCGGTACTGAGACACCGTGAGGGCCATGGAAACATTCCACTGTCTGTTTCACAGTTCCTGTCTCTCGGATCACCCTAGGTCAGGCCCTGCTCCAGTTCCCTCAGAGAGGGACTACAGTGGAAAGGGCCTCTGAGAGGCCATGCACATTTTCTCAGTAGTAAGATGGGTGATGCTGGACTATATTTCTCACAAAAGGGGCAAATCACATTCTCAGTGAAATTGCTCCATGCTTATGCACCCCAACTCTGCCCTGCCTCCCAGAGAAAATGCAGGCGGCTGTCCACAACGGTGAAATCCAAAGGATATTTCCACCAAGCACAGGGTATTTCATATCAGCACACCCAATGGCCCAGAATCCCCCCAGGAATTTCTAGGCAGAAGTTCAGTGAGATTCTGTGAAAACTTGGGGGTTGGGCTTGTTTGTTTGTTTGTTTTGTTTTGCTTTGCTTTTTTTCCTTTTTATAGAAAGCACTCGGTGGAGATTGTTCACAATCTCAGGTCTATTCCCCTACGGCCATCCCTTCTATGTAGATCTATAAAGATGCAGCATTCATTTTATCCCCTGCAGTCATTGAAGTCTAAATCGACCTAAGCCCTGAGGGGGAGGCTCAATGAGTAGTGCTTACTGGGCAACTGTGGGGACCAGAGTTCGAATCTCCAGGATCTACCTAAGCTGGACACAGCACATCTGTCATCTTGGCACTTTTAGGGTAAGACAGGAGCTAGAGGCAGGGGACTCTCAGAAGCTTAACGGCCAGCTGATCTATGCAGCTGTGAACAAGAGGGGTTTTTTTTGCCTCAGATAAGGCAGAAGGTGAATAGAGACCCCCAAACTTACCCTCTAACCTCCCTCTAACATACACATCTGTATATGTACACACACACACACACACACACACACACACACCAATAAAAAATAAGCACATAGTAGCAGTCAGGGACTGCTTCTTGGAGTCCCCTCGACCTATGAAAACATGCCCACTAGTGCCCCAGCTGGGCCCAGAGATCACTGTCTTGTATCCCCAGGAGAACATTAATGTAAGTAATCATCCCGGGGAAGAGATAGGAAAAGAGATAGGAAAGCTGGATTGTGATTGCATCTCCAGCACGTCTGTACTCTTTCTAGGAATGTTGAATGAAGCCACCACACTATAAAAAGGCCCAGCAATTTCCTCTGTACACTATACACACCTCTTCTGTGACGTGGGTATTTATCCAGGAGAATGGGAATGATGTCCCCGGCTATCCCTGTACAAATGCACAAATGTTCATAGCAGTGTTTATCACAAGAACCAACAACTAACAACAGCAACAACAAAAACTGGATATAACCCATGTACCCAGGAACCGGGAGATATACTAACCAACTGTGGCATGTACACATCGCATGAACACAACTCACACGTAACAAACCTAACAAAACGGAGTTACTGAACTTTATACAGAACTGCAGAATTCCATGTATATGATGTTTTAATAACAGACTAAACAAACCTATAGTAAGACAGAGCAGTGGTTGCCACCGGGAAGGTAGGAGCCATGAAGAAACCCAGGTTGTGAATTACCCGTCTTGATAAGAGTCAGGTTGTAGCCAGGCGTGGCCACGCCTTTAATCCCAGCAGAGGCAGAGGCAGGTGGATTTCTGAGTGAGGTCAGCCTGGTCTACAGAGTGAGTTCCAGGACAGCCAGGGCTATACAGAGAAACCCTGTCTCAAACAAACAAACAAACAAACAAACAAAGGAATCGGGTTGCACAGTGCATACATATGTCAAAACAATGTGCAGACTATTTCACTGTTATGTGTGTGTTACTGAACACACGTTGAACATGTGAGTTGAGACACTTATGAAGTAACCCTGTACTAAGACTGTAGCTTATTTTAAAATGCATACAGCAGCACACTGGAGCGACGGATGGTGCCTCAGTGTGCACTAAAGTCGACCCAGCGAAATGTTAGAAAATCTAGGTATGGTGGGTCTAGGCTAGGCTCTAACTCCATTTTCTCCACCCTCCTCCACCCTCTGGATTCTGAGATTACAGCTGTATGCCACTGTACCCAGCTAGGTATTTGTACGGTCTCTGTTACAACTTTACTATATAATGTTTTGTTTTATTTTAATGGGGGCTAGGTGTGGTGGTACATCTAATCTCAGTGCTCGGAAGGAAGATTCAATGCAAGTTTGAGGCTAACCTGGTCTACTTAGTGGTAGATCCAGACCAGCCAGGGCTACACAGGGAAACCTTGTCTCAACAACAGTAACAAAAAAAAAAAGTGGTATAGAAATATGGGAGTACCCCTTTCTTAGCCTACCAAGTTCGCATTTGGTAAGGTAGCCATAGCCACCCAGCCATAGGACCACACAGCTCCAGCTGTGACATACGTGAAGTCTGGAGGATCTCTAGGAACTTTAAAGGAATTCCCACCTCTCAGCCTGCTTCCCCACATACAAAGCAGTCACTGAAATCAAGCCCCAAAACTCCTGTTCCAGAAGGAGAGGAAAAAAATTCACTGACTAGTAGCCCCAATTTATACCTGCACCAAATCGATTAGCTAACTGCGCAATCTGCCTCATTTGCTCCTTGTCCACGATGGGGGGTGGGGGTGGGGGTACAAAACGACACAGTGTCCTACCCCACAAATGGAGATACAGGGAGGCTCTCCCGGCTTGAGGCTGGAATTGCTCAGACCTCATGAAACCCCTACAGAAGGTAGAAGAGTCTGCAAGCTCACTCTAGAGTAACACTGCTTAACAGAGGTCAGAGCCCAGCACCACTTGTTGTTTAACCCCTGAGGGTGGGTGGCTGGTGACATCTGGTGTCACTTGAACTTCCTCAGAATCCAGCTGGTTAGAAGGTACAAATTAGGAATCCTGGCAGCCACGGGTATGCTGGGTTCAATGGCCCTACCCATGGGCTTGTAGGCCACTCACATTACATGCTGGGCTTCCTTCCTGGAAAAGGCTTATCCTGAGATGACACTCCATAGAAGCCGTTGGGAGACACCTGTTCTGACCTTACCGGCCCCCACCCCCGCCTTCTGAAAACAGCTGTATTAACTAGAGGGTCTGTTGCTGGGCAGCTAGGCATCCACTCATATACAAAGATCTGTGCCAGATTCTTTTTTTAAAAAAATAGTTTTTGTTTGTAAGCCCCTAAACAAACTCACTGACACCACCCACCGCCCACAGGGGGCAGCTGAGAGCCAGCAGCCAACAGGCATCAGGGAGCAGGCGCAGGGCTAACCCTGCCCTCTGCGCGTTTCTGGCCTCCAAAGATAGCGGTGCCAGAGCGGAGTAGACCTGGCGCACTTGCCTGACAGTCAGGCTTCTTTAAATACACACTCCCTCCTCCTCGCCCAGACCCCATGCCCATCCCGGCGTGCCCCGTGCCTAGAAAAGTGTGTTACAACAAGGCAAGAAAAAAAAAAATCCCCTTTCAGAGGAGAAAAGCCCCATTTCTTGTGCCTGGGACTTAGCTCTCAGGATTTCCACCGAGTACCCGCCCGCCTGCTCTCAAGAGTCGCACACCTCTACCCTGGGTCGAGCCCAGGTCTCCGGGTGCACGTGGGCGGTGGCAACTCCCATCTGCTCCGGGCCCCGGTACCCACTAAGGCCATGGGTCCTGACCCACCTGTAGCCTCCAAGCTCTCCTGGGCGTCCTTCTAACAGACCTCCGCCTCCGAAGCCCAGGACCCCCAGCAGGCGACCTCTCACCCCAACGCTCTCGCTTATTTGTTTTGCTTTTCCCCCCTCTTCATGGGGGGGAAAAAAGTTGACCCAGAATCTGGTGTCCCATCGATCTGTCCCCATCCCCACGCGACCTGCATCAGGGGGCTCTCCCAGCAGCTCCAGAGCCCCGAGGTGCCACGAGGAGCTGTCGCCTCTCACCGGGATCCCAGGCAAGCAGAGCCAGCGACCCAGGCCTCTGCGCGCCACCTCGCCGCCCCCGCCGCACGCCCACCTACCTTAGGGGACCAGCAGCGGTGACCGTGGCGCGGGCGAAGACAGCGTGCTGCGTCCCGGAATGAAAGTTTGTGCCATGCAGAGCAGGGCGGCGCGCGGACGACGCGACCCCAGGGGTGGGGGCAGAGCGCGGGGCGCGGCCGCTCGCGTGTCCTCTGTCCCTCTGGCGCTGGCCGCGCAGGTACCTCCCCAGAGCCAGTGGCCGCCGCGCTCCCGCTCGCTGAGCCCTGCGCCCTGCGCGCTCTGATTCCAGCCCCGCCGCCCCCACTCCACCCCGCGCCGCCGCCGCTGCCGCCGCCGCCGCGCGTCCGCCCGCTACACTTCCTCTTCCTCTGAACTCATGTGCAAAATATGCTGTGCTGCATCTTCTTGGGGGAAGCCGAGCGGCCCCTGGCAGCCCCGCACGAGAGACCCGTCCGCCCCGTGCGCCGCCAGCGCTGCGCAACCCGCGTCTCCCTCCCCCTCCCCCTAACCCCACCTCTCTTTCCCAGGCTTGGGTTCTGGGACCTGCTTAGGAGAGCACCAAGGTGCCAGCCAAAATACTGGGAAGGCGAAGGCCATCAACATGCTGATTGATGGCTAGGGCGGGGAGGAGAGCTGGAAAAAAGATCCATTCTGGACCCATTCCACAGGTGGGAACGTCCCCAGGCAGCTTCTGCTCCCAGGTTTATGTCTCTCAAAGTAGTGCTTGGGGAGAGAAATAGTACCACTGGCCTCAGCCTCTCTTTCCCGACTTTATCCAGGTATCCAAAGGTTTGAGACCTTGATGCAATTGGGTCATCTTAGCCTAGCAAAATGGGTTCCCCAATGAGAATCCATAAGGCTGTTCCCTAGAACACGGCTGCTTTACCATAGTGAAAGTGTGAAATCCTGTCTCCTTGAGGCCAGTAAAACAAAACAGAATTACCATGCAGGGCTTGAGAGCAGGAACCCTAGAGACAAATGGTCAGGATGGATTGCTGCCTTCTGTCCTTACTCCCCTGTGACTGGGGGTGACTTTGGGCCTGTTCATTGGCCAACCAGCACTTCCTTGTGTCTTATTAAATGGAAAATGCTTGGAAGCGTTCTATAATTCTGCGATTATCGTTATTATCATCATTACCATCAGGGGCTGAGATTTAATGGATTACCCTGTTCTGGTTGGGCAAAGAAGGGTCCTTAGGCATTGGAGCCACACGCAGCAGAGGGCTGGCTGATCATCTGGGACACAAAATTACTCCAGGAAGACCATGATTTTTGTGGGCGCTCCCCCCTCCGTCGTGACGGACAAATGTGCCTGAGGAGAACACTCTCGATGAGACCCTAGAAGAAGGGACATCGAGAGAAGATGAGGGGTGGTAGTGAGGTGGAGACTTAATAGAAAAATGAGGAGACGGAGAAATCGGTGGGGTAGGACGCATCCCCGCCCACTTTTCTCCACATTTCCCTATCTCTAGTTCATGTCTGGAAATAATAAGCCAGGACAGGGGTCCAGGGCACCCCAGTGTTGAACTTTTTTTTTTATGAAGTCAAAGGGAGGGAGGGGGCCTCTATGCTAAAGAGCCTGCTGAGACCTGGAAATCAGGACTCTTACACCAGCGTTCAGAACTGTTGATGGTCACTACAGAGAGAAAACAGCACCTAATGGTGTAAGCCAGTGGTCAACAAGAAATCTCAGGGCATCGAAGAGGAGAGGGACAGGGAGGTGGAAAGGGAGAGGCAGAGGGAGAGGGACACACATAGACACAGAGAGGAGACAGATTGTTTTTAAGCAAATTCTTTCCACTTATGAATTTTGTGTTTGTAGTTTTATTTTAGGGTGTGTTTGGGGGTTTTGGTTTTTTTTGTTTTGTAAACACCAGTTCCTCAAGGTTAATAAGGTATTCTGACATTTTTCCATTTTCTGCCGCTCAATACTGTCCTTGGTTCCAACACTGTGCATTTAAATGTCTTTAATGAATTTTTTTTCCCTACCTGTTTTTCCATGTTTAAGCTTTGTTTTGTTTTTCCTCTGGAACTCCTGACCTGTCTACACACACCCATGCTTCCTCTCTAGTACGTGGCATTTGATAGACATGTTCGTAATGAACTATTATTGTATGTGTGGCCTACCTTCAACAATTATCCTGATTCTTCTCAGTCTCTTTTGCTCATGATACTCGATAAGCAGCCAAGCCTTGGGATCACTTATGTTGTACAGGAAGCAGCCTGGACCACTGTGGGCTGGCTAGTTAGGGGACAAACCCTGGGCAGCTGGGCCTTACCTCTAACTGACCTCATCTACCCAGCCTCAACTCCAGAGATGCTGGAACTGGATCCTGGTGGGTTACCTTGGCAACCTCACAGTGTTGTCTGTTAGAATGTCCTAGGGCGGCAGCTTTTAATTCTATCACAGCGGTCTCTTCGGGGGGTTGTGTAATAGTGCTGTTTCTCTTCTGCTCACACTTCCTTCCCTTATGATTTCACACTAAGTACTTGTGAAGGATGCTGAACACGAGGAAAATCAAGCTATTACTGCACAACAGGTCACAGATGCTCCCAGAACCGGGATCCTGCCTGTTGGAAGCTGATAAAACACAGGTCTGAGCTAATGGGGAAGCTGGTTCTCCTCACACCCTGTGGGGGAAGGAGGAGTTAGCCCAGCCTAGACAAGTGTAGGAAGGCCTGTATAAACCCATCTGAGCTCAAGGGAAGGAGTGCCCTAGCTGGAGCAATTTTGTCCTGGCCTGGATGCACCCCTCCTTGGGGATAATCCAGGTACTGGTACCAGCAGCTCGAACAATGTTGCTGTCCCTAGCTACAGTGGAGAAGGAGAGGCAGCCTGCTATCCTGCCCACCTTTTCTCACACAACCCCCCAAAACTACAAGTCCACCCTGCTCCTAACTTAGCTCTGGCTAACTCCACTCCTGCAGACAGTGGTAACACCTTGAGACAGAAGGTACGCACGACAAAAGCATGAGACATAAAGGACTGGGCGCCTCGACTGTTTATTCATAAGGCCAGGAAACCCAGAGCATATTCCCACCCTGTGAATGGCATTTGGGCTGGTGGGGGAGATAAGTCATCTATGACACATAACTCATCATTACAGTGATTGTTGGAGCTAGCTTTGCAGCCATAGTGAGGTCACCTTTGGCAGGTACTTGCTCCATAGCTTATGGTTATGGGGACATGGCTCCATGCATGGTGACTGTGGTTCCTGCCACAAAGTGGTAGAGGCCCCAGGGCCATGGTTTCTGAGCAGCCCCTGTCCCTTGTTCCCTGTACCTATGACAAAATGGTTTCTCCTGGTCACACTGGCACACCGCACACTTCGGCCAGCATGACAAGCTTCTGAGTCTGTCTTGGGATGTAAGGATGTGAACTGGGTGAGGGCGAGGAGCTTGTATTTTTGTATATGTATCGACCTGCATAGACTAGCTAGCAATTTTTGTCTGAAGTAGTCAAACCAATATTTTTGAAAAAGCTGTACACGGGGATGACCAGTTGGAGGAAATGTTGGATTAGAGCCAAATAATACACACACACACACACACACACACACACACACACACACTACAAAAGACAAATTACTGCTATTCTGCCCTGAGTCTGCTCCTCCTTTAATTCTGCCTGTGTGAGCAGTTCAGGGGACAGGGGCCCTCCTGTGGCCGAGACAGAATTTGCTCTCTAGAGAAAAGAACCATTAGAGACTGAATCTCTCAGGAATAGCAGGAAACACTCTGTACTTTGGGCCTTGTTTCCCTCACATGGCCTGAGGAACTACCTGCTTGGCCCTGCCAGTACCGTCCACATCCCAACGATGGGAACACAAGCATCCACTCCCTTCAAGGTTAGTCTGTTAGCAAGACATATTTGTTGGTTCATATAAGTGAATGTATTATATTGCCAGAGATTGTGTGTGTGTGTGTGTGTGTGTGTGTGTGTGTGTGTGTGTGTGTGTGTGTTCATTCCAGTGTATGTGTGTGTGTTGAACAGTGAATTCTCATAAGTATGCTCTTTCTGTTCCACAGATATAAAGAGAGAATGTATGGGGAAACATCCCTGGTACCTGTATTGTTTCCTTTTCTCAGTGCTGGGATGAACTAACTGTCTGAGGTGGTAGCTCACAGGAAGGAAGGCATATTTAGACCAGTGTTTCAGGAGATAGTGCCCATCGAGGTGGGGAAGCCATGGTGAAGGGAACTTATTCAGATCTGTGGCTGACAGGAAACAGCAACTCCTCCTGAAGCAGTGGCTCTTTACAAACTTCTAGAACTATCCCCACGCCATACTCCTTACCCTAGGCCCCAACCCCTGAAGTCCCACAGTCCCTCCAATCCCCCTCAAAAAAAAAAAATTACTATCAGCTGGAGACCAAAAAGCAGGAGACTGTGAGAGACATTTGACACTGAACTATAACAGTATGTGGATTATGTGGATGTTAAATTATTTTTACATAGTAACTGATATGATTTTTCCTTCCACCTCCTCTTCATCCCCACTGTCTTTTTGTCCACACTGAACCTTCTTAACACCAGAGAAAAAGCCCAGGAGGCCTTTGTGTCAGGCTGCCAGGCCTTTGTCTCTGGTCGGGAGGATAAGGAAACAGGCAAACGTTTTCGTCATTATCTAGATTTATAAGACATAAAGAAAAAAGCATGATTTTTACAAGGAAGAGCTAGCACAGTCACAACAACAACAACAACAACAACAACAACAAAATCTTAGTTTTTGAGTTTCTGAAGTCAAGTTCTAAATATAGAATTAAAAAGTAGATAAGACTAGGAAATCAAACAGACCCACTGCCCAGGGTCCGTTCTCCATTCCTTTCTACTGTTACTGCCTAGCAGTCTAGATCAAGTTTGTTTTCTCTGCCAGTTAAAGAATTAGAAGGCAGGAAAAATCTGAGCACAAAAGGTAGCAGCAGCAGGGGAAATCTCAGAGGCAGCAGAGAGAAGCAGCCAACCAGCAAGGAAAGCCATCTATTCAGGGTGAGGAAACTCACAGCGAGGGAGGCACACAGAAAGATCTGCGGCACAGCAGAGCCCTGCCTTCCCCAGGGTGTGGGGCTGGGTTTTAAGGATGTTTTGCTGGGGCTCTTTCTTCCCTAATTTAGGACTGGCCAGTTTGCACAAAGACAGGAAAACTGATAGACCCAAAATATCAGGTAAATGTGTCCTGGTCCTAACCTTGAACTTGTAAGGCTAAACCTGCAGTGGTGCTGGCCAGAGAAAAGGCCCAGGAGGCCTTTGTCTCAGGCTGTCAGGCCTTTGTCCCTGGTCAGGAGGATAAGGAAGCAGGCAAAGGGTTCATCACTATTGTCTGCCTGTGGCTCTCCTCATCTGTCTGCCTATCAGAGATCTGTCTAACACATAGCCCTGTACTAACACTATCTTTGGTATGCACACACACACACACACACACACACACACACACACACACAAACGTCTGACACTAGTCAATGAAAGCCTGCATAGGAGAAAGGGGAAGCAGGACAGGAAAGAAGGTGTGTCAAACAAGGACTGGGGGTAGCTCCAGGTCTCACTGGAGGCAGGATTCAAAGTTCAAAGCCTGCTGGCAAGTCCTTCAAGCTCTCTCTGAACTGGTACTCAGCTCTTGGAACCTACAAAGAATCTGTGCAGGGGAACACTGGACCTGTAACAGAGAGGCAGGCCACATGGGGTTCATCTCCACCCTGCGTGGCACTGACAGTGAACCCCCATCAGCAGCAATGGCAGCCACCTGGGGAGCATCCTGAGACTAAGGGATGCTCAAGAGCCAGCCTCTACTGCTTCATTTGCCTTCCTTTTGTAAACTTGACTTAGGCTTTCTGCTGCTGGGATTAAAAAAAAAAAAAAAAAAAAAAAAACCGAGGACCAAAAGCAACTCTGGAAAGAGACAGCTGATTCCTGCTGACACATGTAATCAACCCATCATGGAAGGAACTCTAGAAAGTGGCCCAAGGTGGGAACCTGAAGAGGAGAGCTGAGGCAAAGTTCAAGGGGGAGCACTGATTCTGGTCTTGCTCCTCCAGGCTTGCTCAGCCTGCTGTCTCCTGGTGGCTGAAAGGCAGGCAAAGCTAACTGCTAGTAGCAGGGGCTTTTGAAATCTCAAAGCCCACTCCCCAGTGACACACCTCCTCCAGCAAGGCCACACCTCTCAATGCTCTCCCAATAGTTCCACCAAATTGGGACCAAGTACTTAAAACATATGAGCCTTAGCCAGGTGTTGTGGCGCATGCCTTTAATCCCAGCATTCGGGAGGCAGAGGCAGGAGGATTTCTGAGTTCGAGGCCAGCCTGGTCTACAGAGTGAGTTCCAGGACAGCCAGGGCTATACAGAGAAACCCTGTCTCTAAAAACCAAACCAAACCAAACCAAACCAAAACAAAACAAAACAAAACAAAATGAGCCTTATTGACAGTATCTTTTGCCCTACAAAAGCTTTGCAATTTTATGAGGTCCCATTTGTCAATTCTTGATCTTACAGCACAAGCCATTACTGTTCTGTTTAGGAATTTTTCCCCGTGCCCATATCTTCGAGGGTTTTCCCCACTTTCTCCTCTATAAATTTCAGTGTCTCTGGTTTTATGTGGAGTTCTTTGATCCACTTAGATTTGAGCTTTGTACAAGGAGATAAGAATGGATCAATTCTCATTCTTCTACATGAAAACCGCCAGTTGTGCCAGCAGCATTTGTTGAAAATGCTGTCTTTTTTCCACTGGGTGGTTTTAGCTCCCTTGTCAAAGATCAAGTAACCATAGGTATGTGGGTTCATTTCTGGGTCTTCAATTCTATTCCATTTATCTACCTGTCTGTCACTGTACCAATACCATGCAGTTTTTATCACAATTGCTCTGCAGTACAGCTTGAGGTCAGACATGGTGATTCCCCCAAAGGTTCTTTTATTGTTGAGAATAGTTTTTGCTATCCTAGGGTTTTTATTATTCCAGATGAATTTGCAAATTGCCCTTTCTAACTCAGTGAAGAATTGAGTTGGAATTTTGATGAGGATTGCATTGAATCTGGAGATTGCTTTCAGCAGGATAGCCATTTTGACTATATTAATCCTGCCAATCCATGAGGATGGGAGATCTTTCCATCTTCTGAGATCTTCTTCTAATTCTTTCTTCAGAGACTTGAAGTTCTTGTCATACAGATCTTTCACTTCCTTAGTTAGAGTCACACCAAGGTATTTTATATTATTTGTGACTATTGTGAAGGGTGTTGTTTTCCCTAATTTCTTTCTCATCCTGTTCATCCTTTGTATAGAGAAAGGCCATTGATTTGTTTGAGTTAATTTTATATCCAGCTACTGCACTGAAGCTGTTTATCAGGTCTAGGAGTTCTCTGGTGGAGTTTTTAGGGTCACTTAAATATACTATCATATCATCTGCAAGCAGTGATATTTTGACTTCTTCCTTTCCAATTTGTATCCCCTTGATCTCCTTTTGTTGTCGAATTGCTCTGGCTAGGACTTCAAGTACTATATTGAATAGGTAGGGAGAAAGTGGGCAGTCTTGTCTAGTCCCTGATTTTAGTGGGATTGCTTCCAGCTTCTCTCCATTTACTTTGATGTTGACTACTGGTTTGCTGTATATTGCTTTTATTATGTTTAGGTATGGGCCTTGAATTTCTGATATTTCCATGACTTTTATCATGAAGGGGTGATGGATTTTGTCAAATGCTTTCTCAGCATCTAAGGAGATGATCATGTGGTTTTTGTCTTTGAGTTGGTTTATATAGTGGAGTACGTTGATGGATTTCCGTATATTAAGCCATCCCTGCACCCCTGGGATGAAGCCTACTTGTTCATGATGGATGATCGTTTTGATGTG
Source organism: Mus minutoides (assembly GCA_902729485.2). Classification (NCBI taxonomy): domain Eukaryota; kingdom Metazoa; phylum Chordata; class Mammalia; order Rodentia; family Muridae; genus Mus; species Mus minutoides. Next base: position 37,557 of record CACVCL010021777.1, read on the forward strand.
TTCTTGGATTCAGTTTGCGAGGATTTTATTATTATTGTATTGATATTCATAAGGGAAATTGGTCTGAAGTTCTCTTTCTTTGTTGGATCTTTGTGTGGTTTAGGTATCAGAGTAACTGTGGCTTCATAGAATGAATTGGGTAGCATACCTTCTGTTTCTATTTTGTGGAATAGTTTGAGTAGAGTTGGAATTAGGTCTTCTTTGAAGGTCTGATAGAACTCTGCACTAAACCTATCTGGTCCTGGCCAACAGATTGGGAAAGAATTTTTACCAATCCTAAATCTGATAGGGGACTAATATATAATATAAACAAAGAGCTCAAGAAGCTGAACTCCAGAAATTCAAATAACCCCATTAAAAATGGGGTACAGAGCTAAACAAAGAATTCTCAGCTGAGGAATACTGAAGGGCTGAGAAGCACTTGAAAAAAATGTCCAACATCCTTAATCATCAGTGAAATGCAAAACAACCCTGAGATTCCATCTCATACCAGTCAGAATGGCTAGGATCAAAAATGCAGGTAACAGCAGATGCTGGCAAGGATGTGGAGAAAGAGGAACACTCCTCCATTGCTGGTGGGATTGCAAGCTGGTACAACCATTCTGAAAATCAGTCTGGCAGTTCCTCAGAAAACTGGGCATAGTACTACCAATTAATCCAGCAATACCTCTCCTGGGCATATACCCAGAAGATGTTCCAACTGGTAATAAGGACACATGCTCCACTATGTTCATAGCAACCCTATTTATAATAGCCAGAAGCTGGAAAGAACCCAGATGTCCCTCAACAGAGGAATGGATACAGAAAATGTGGTACATTTACACAATAGAGTACTACTCAGCTATTAAAAACAATGAATTTATGAAATTCTTGGGCAAATGGATGTATCTGGAGGATATCATCCTGAGTGAGGCAACCCAATCACAAAAGAAGTCACTTGATATGCACTCACTGATAAGTAGATATTAGCCCAAAAACCTAGAATACCCAAGATACAACTCCCAAAACACAAGAAAATCAAGAAGGAAGACCAATGAGTGGATACTTCATTCCTCCTTAGAATAGGGAATAAAATATCCATGGAAGGAGTTGCAGAGACAAAGTTTGGAACTAAGATAAAAGAATAGACCATCCAGAGACTGCCCCATCTGGGGGGCCATCCCATAATCAGCCACCAAACGCAGACACTACTGCATATGCCAGCAAGATTTTGCTGAAAGGACCCTGATTTTGCTGTCTCCTGTGAGGCTTTGTCAGTGCCTGACAAATACATAAGTGGATGCTCACAGTCATCTATAGGATGGAACACAGGGCTCCCAATGGAGGAGCTAGAGAAAGTATCCAAGGAGCTGAAGGGGTCTGCAACCTTATAGATGGAACAACAATATGAATTAATCAGTACCCTCCAGAGCTTGTGTCTCTAGCTGCATATGTAGCAGAAGATGGCCTAGTTAGCCATCAATGTAAGAGAGGCCCCTTGGTCTAGCAAACTTTATATGCCCCAGTACAGGGGAACGCCAGGGCCAAGAAGTGGGAGTGGGTGGGTAGGGGAGCAGGGAGGGGGGGTAATAAGGGACTTTTGGGATAGCATTTGAAATGTAAATAAAGAAAATATCTAATAAAAAATGTGGGAAAACAAAACAAAACATATGAGCCTAAGGATCGTTCTCTTTCACACAATGCCAGATGTGTCTAGGTTAGTGTCAAGTTGACAAAAACCAACCAACACAGCCTGGCCAAGCCCTCTTAGGGAAGGAAGAGTTTGTGTTGGCTCAGAGTCTGAGAACGCAGACCACCCACGATGGCAGGGAAGGCACGGTGGGCAAGGGCAGCTTTGGAGGCAGGACAAACAGCCACATTGTTTTCTAAATCAGGAAGTGGAGAGCAAGGAATGCTTATTCTCAGTTTGCTTTCTCTTTTTTTTTCTTCTTTTATTTATTCCAGGATGCCAGCCCAATGGGCTGGGTCTTCCCTCCTCTGTCAAACCTCTTCAGAAACATCCAGAGGTGTGTCTTCTGGGTGCTTCAAGTCTAGTCAAGGTGAAGTAAGGATGAACTGTCACGGTCTTCCTTTAACATATGGTAGCAAAAGGCCTTAAGTGGAGAGTAAGATGTGATCTCTGAGCAGCAGCTGGCAGACCCCAGGGTAAGAGAGTTGCTCACATTTGTCCACAGATCTGCCCCTGGAAGAGCCTTCATGGACTAGCTCAGAGTCCTGTTACAAGGCAGCACCCTAGCCATCATGTTTCTGGTTAGCTCATTCTGGCCCATGGCAAGTGATCTTCCAGGCTCCTGGTGGTCGGGAGAGGATTTGGTGAATTATGAACACGGTGGGATCAGTATTAAAACAAAACTCCCCCCACTTATTTCATGCCCAGAGCAAGGTCACTGGTGACATTCTACACAATGGCTGCTGGTCAGGCTTGGGTACCTAGCTGACTGAGGTACTGAGCCTGTAACTGACCTGCACTGACTATGCACTATCACTAAGAAACGCCTTGCTCTGAAGACAGAGACTATGTGTGGCTCCTTTCTGCAACATAACTTTGCTCATCCCACAAAAACCTGCACAGCTGACCTAACCGGGGTGATGGAGAATGAAGAAGTGACAGACACAAATCCAGAAAGGGTGAGCTCAGATGGGTTGTGCCCACTGATGGAGATTCACCAGCAGTAGCCTGGAAACCACCGATAGGCAGGAGGGGCCGTGCTAGCTAATCTCAGTAGCAGGTCTCTGTGGGAGAGCTGCCTCAGTCCTGGGTTCCAGTCATCCAGGAGGAGGAAGCTGAGGTTGATAGTTTCTGCACACTAACTAAAGGTCAGCCCTTTGCCACACCCATACTCAGATCAGGGGACTCCATCTTCTCCCCACATTATCCTGACTGATACACCCACCTAGAACTTATCTTGTGTTACATAAGGTGATCTAGTTTCACTTTGTTGTTGTGATAAAATATCCTGATAAAAACCACTTATGGGGACAAAGGATTTAGCTCACAGTCCCAGAGGGATAGAGTCTGCCACAAAGAGAAAGAATGACCACTGGCTGGAAAGAGTGGTAGCATGGTGGTGGGAGGAAGCTGGCTGGACATACTACATGCATATTCAGAAAGCAGGGGGTGGGGCAGAGATACCAGCCACTGGGAGAAGGCTATAAAAATCTCAAAACCCAGTACCAAAGACTTCAGACTTGGAGGCTCCACCTCCAGAAGGTTCCATAACCTCCCAGACACCAACATCAACCCTGGTGCCTGTGGGAGACAGTTACATCTTCAAACCACAAAAGACACCATTGACAGGATGGCTAGAGAGCCTAAGGCAGTGGTCTCAGAAGAGCATCTCCTCTATGAACCTGGGATCCACATTATACTCCATCTTTCTCAGAGTCCCAGAACCTGAAACACAGTAAGGACACCAGTCATTTGTTCATTGATCAGAGTTCGACCAAGGGGTTTCGTGGGCCAGTGTGGTGTTCGGAGCAGCAGTGACCAATAGGTAGTTTCCTCTGCTCAGACAGTTGTCACTTAGACACAACTCATGGTTATCTGCTAACTACAAATGAAACATGGTTCAGAGACATTGAGAGACCCCCCCACCCACCCACCCAAGGTGACCCAGCTAATCCACTGCCAACTGCGACTGAGGCCTGAGCTTCCTTCATTCTCCCAGGGCACCTGAAAGTAATAGAACCTGTTGACTACAAGTTTACCCTAAAGAGTCGGTGGGATTTCACTCTGCACCAACTTGGCTCCCTCCTCAATGCTTGCTTATTGCTTTCGTTCCTTGATTAGTACCCAGATCAAGGCCCGGCGACAACAGGCATTCCTAATAAACATTTGCCGAATGGATATCTGAGCACAATGAGAAGACTCAGATGCAACCGTGGATGGGAATAGCTGAGAGACCCAAGTTCAGGCATAGTAACTCGTCACTCCAGCACCGTGGACGGGACTCGGTGTGCACATCTGCACATCATGCTGAGGCCCTGGGTTCCTTCCCTAGAATCGAAAAGAAACCACTAAACGTAAGTGGCATACCTGCAAACAACTTTTGAAATGCAAATTGCTACTGTGCGATCAGTATTTCCTATTATTTCCCATTACCCTCCCCTCCTGCTTCCCAGATAGAACTATTTGGCACCTTTATTCCAGGAGCTGTTTGTAGTAGAAAGGCCAATAAAAATGTTGGAGGCCTCAGAAGCTAGGATCCCAGAGTTTCAAATACTTCCAAGAGGGCAGTAATGCCTTCTAGAGTACAGGGAGGGAGGAGAGACTGGAAGGGAGCAGGCATGGCTCTGCACTGAGATCCTGGGGAAGGTGAGCCAACACTGTCCCTGTGGTTTATTCAAAAGGAAACACAGAATTGGCACAGGATTACATGTCTGCAATCCCAGCGCCCAAGAGGCTAAGGCAGGAGAATTGCCAGTTCCAGCCCATCTGTCTGGGCTGCATAGCAAGATCCTGTTTGTCTATTCCTTCCTCCCTCTCTCCCCATCTCCCTCCCTCTTTCCCTCCTCTCCCCTCTCTCTTAACTCTCTGTCTCTGTCTCTCTCTGCCTGTCTCCTCTCACCATACACCCCCCCCCAAACCTCTCTCTCTGCAGAAATGTCTCTGTCCCCCCGGCTTGACTCAATTCTGAAGACCATGGCTGCCACTGTAAATGTGCCACGCAGAGGCTTGATGAGAAAACGGAGACATCAGTGGGAACACAGACCTCTTTCCCCCACTTGCCTCCTGAATGAGCTGCCTTCGAGCCCCACAGGGCAGAAGCCCAGGCTCTTCTGAGCTGAAGAATCAAGACAGAGTCCCTGATACAGCCGGTGGCTGAGGCCAGTGGCCCAAGAAAGCCCAAGTTCCCTCAACCGTGGCTTACCATGGAAGACACAGAGTGACCCCATCCCCCAGCGCCCCATTTCCACTGCCAAGCAACCGAAGGAAGCACAGAGGTAGCAGGGTACTGTGAGCAGCCCCACAGAGATTCTCTGCATCTTTGAAAGTGCCCGAGTCACAAGATGCCCTTAGTTCCTGCAAGCAGCAGGTGAGCCCCCTTCCTCCCCCACCACCCCCAGCCAACAAGAGCTGGTGACAGCAAGTAATCATGTGACAAGAAGCACCCCTCAGCCACTCTCCTGGGTGAGGTGGCTCTGATCAGGGACAGCCAGTCTTGCCTATTCCTTGGCCCAGAACTTAGCACCGTGCTAGGGTCCTGGAATGGATGGGAGGATGCTGCCGCCTCCTCTGCCCTGCAGCTATGGGGGGAGGCGAGTGTGCCCTTAGCTCAGCACCTATGCAAGTGTGTTGGGAACCAGGTCAGGGTTAGACAGCTGCGAGGTGACATGAATGAGGAAAAACATAAGCACCTCCTCCCAGATCTCCCCGGAGGACCAAGAGACAACCTGGAGTCTCTCCCCTGAGCTCTCACTGCGCATCTTAGGTCCACCAGGGAGCTGTGCTCCTGCAGCCGGCAGCTCAGGGCAGACACCTCTCCCCCTAGTCTTTGCCTCAGCTGGCCACAGGAGCACTCCAATTAGTCCCTATTAATCAGATGGATGGAGGAAGGAGCAAGGGAAGGGAGGAATACGAGACCAAAAATGCAGGAGAATCACACTCAATTCAAAGCCAAGGCCCTTCTAGGTACAGTGGTTCTCACAAAGCCTGCAGTCTCCTTCCGGACGTCTTCACTCCGCCCTCTGAAGGCTGACAGCAGGTTAAACTGTCGTGGCTTCAGCCCACCTTCCTCCCTCTCCCTCCTTATCATCTCCCCGGCTCTCTGTTCAGCTGAAATGGAGATCTTGGAATAGAAAGCACTCTGTCCATCCGCACCAAGACCCTTTCTCTCATCCAGGCCTATGTGTAAGAGGCAAGCTGACAGCACTGGGAGTCAGGGAACACACATGAACAATTTCTTCCCAGACCTAAAATCCTGGTTTTGGCACCTGGCCTCCGCTGAGAAATAACTGGATGATAACAGGGCCAGGGTCATACGTCTGCCTTCTCCACCCACTGGCATCGAGCTTTGCCTAATGCTTGTTATCGAGGAACTATCAATATTTTACAAGTGTTCCCATTTCTTCCGGGGGTGGGGGGGAACAAGGCAAGAAGAACAGCTGATTAAGGAGCTCAGGCCAGGACTTCAGTGGTCAAGATATACAAGGCAAAGTCTTACTCTCACCCCAACCCTCTCAAGGTCATCAGACTAACTGTCTTAAGGAGAGAATCTTTAAGTGCAAAGCCCATAAGTCCTTTCTCTCAAACCAGTTCAAGGCCAATAGTCTCAGCACAAGGAACATAGAAGCTGGAGGTCTCGGGCTTTCTAAGATTTCAACGCCAGCTCAGGCTACCTAAGAGTGGGCAAACAAATCTAAGCTGCACTCTTGATTCAAGAGCGGGTCAGGCAGAGTTTCGTGAATACCAGTGAAGAGGGCTCTGGTCACCCTAACAAGCAGCAATGAATATGGGATGCCTCCGGTGGCTCAGCCAGTGTGGAGAGCTACTGAGCATGCTTGCGCAGCAAGGCTAACAGCCTGGCCACCTTGTCTTGTCTAAGTGCTTTCCTCTCAAAGGGAGGCAGAACTTAACTTCCTGCTCCTTAAGCTAGACAGCATGTGACTCCTTTGGGACCAACACAATGTGTCCTGAGGTAATGCTGTGTGAGGGTCACCTGTGATAAGGCTTTGTTCTTGAGGTGAGCAGTCCAGCTGCCTCCGTCCTCCATGTCTTGAGAAAACCCCCAAGCGACCACCCAGCTGAAAGGTCTGAGGACCGCAGAAAGACAGAGAAAGGCTCAGGAAACCTCAGCCCTGCCCACTGATTCCGTATGAACTTAAGAAGGTGCCACCAAAGCCAGCCAAGTGAGCCTTCCCCAGACCCTGGCCCACGGGGACTCGAAGCAACAATCCAATCATTGTTGTCTATTGATCCCACCCTGTGTGGTGGTGACTGGTTAGATAACAACGGGGAACTCAAACCAACAGTTGGCAAAGCCCACCAGGGGACTGGATGAGAAGAAGGCTCAGTCAGGGAAGTGTTCCACTTGCCTTGCAAGCATAAGGACCTTGGTTGGATCCCCAGAAACCACATTAAAAGCCAGATGTTGTGGCATGTGCTTTAATCTCAGTGCTGAGGAGGTGGGGACAGGCAGAACCCTGGGCCTGAAGGCCAGCCAGCCCAGCCTGAGCTTCAAAAGGCCCCAATGAGATCATCGATTCAAGCAATGAAGTGGCCAGTGCTTGAGAAGCAACTCATGTTAAGTTGCAACCTCCACACCATATGAGTGTGTATGCTCCCTCTCCCTACCCACTTTTTAAAAAAGAGTTTTATCTTCTAGGTCTTTTTAAAATACTTTTTTTTTATTTCCAACATAATAATTTTATTACTTGGGAATTTCACATAATGCACTCCATCACATCTATCACACTCCCATGTTCAACCCCCTACAATTGTGTCCTTCCCCCCAAAGAAGAAGAATTAATATTAATAATATTAATACTGATGATGATGACGACGATAAAACGTTCTATTTATGTTGCCCATAGACTCCCTGGAGCACGGTCATGGCTCCCAGTGGTCAGCCCCTTAAAAAAAAACTGAATCCTTCCCTACCCCCACCCCGACCCCCGCCACAAGCCATCAATTGTGGCTAGCACAGTTTTAAGAGTTCTCTCTTTGAGCCGGGTGTGGTGGCACACTCCTTTAATCCCAGCACTCGGGAGGCAGAGGCAGGCAGATTTCTGAGTTCAAGGCCAGCCTGTTCTACAAAGTGAGTTCCAGGACAGCCGGGGCTACACAAAGAAACCCTATCTCAAAAAACCAAAAAAAAAAAAAAAAAAAAAAAAAAAAAAAAAAAAAAAAAAAAAAAAAAAAAAAAAAAAAAAAAAGAGTTCTCTTTGATGGCTTCCTGTGTAGGCTGTTACTTTGTGAGGAGGGGCTGGAGGGATTGGAGAGTGGAGGTCACAGAAGCCCTCCTGTGACCCTCTTTCTCAACTGTGAGTCTGCAGGCATCCACACCTCCGCGACAGAAGCTTCCTTGCCCTTTACAGTAAGTGGAAGCAGAGATCGTGGACGTACTCGTGGCTTCCAGGGTCAGCACAAGCATGAACCTCAGCACGGTCTCGAAGGGGTACAGACCACAGACAGCAACACAGCCCTCTGTCCCAGGACATGCTACTGGCACCAACATGGCAACCTGTGGCAGAATTGCCCCCACACATCAACGTGGTCTCCTGCAGCAACCCAGACCGCAAACACTAGCATGGCCTCCTGCAGTAGCACAGACTATGGACAGCCACCTGGCCTCTGGAGGAAGCATAGGCTTTGGATATCAACACAGCCTCCAGTACCAGCTCAGTCCACACGACCCTCAAGCCTCAACGTGGACTGGGGCCACAGCCCAGACCATGGAGGTCCATCCAGACAATGACCTGTCCTTCATCTCTGACAGCCTGCCAGGGTGTGATTGGGCAGTGTGTCCAGGGGGCCTGAGTTTGGGCGAGCTCCAGGCTTCTGCACACCACCCTGCCTGCCACTGTGGCCTTCTTTCACACTGATCACCTTGCATCTCCAGTCCTGCCTCTCTCCACAGTGCCTTCATCATCCCCACCCTCCATCCATCTCATACTCATTTATCACAGTGATATTGGAAATGGCAGTGTGTTACACTGTGTGTGTGTGTGTGTGTGTGTGTGTGTGTGTATGTGTGTGTGTTTGCCTAAACAGCTTTACCTGCAGATATTCACTGCAACAGGTCTGGCCTGGTTTAAAGTTTCTGGTTTCTGACACACCATAAATACTAGACCATCACTCAGATTGTCTCAGATACTCGGCTGCTGCCCAGGGTCAGGGAGTTCTTGCAGCTAGGTGGGACATCTACAGGGAGATGAATGACCATGTCCCCTCTGGCTTGCTCAGACCATATCTGCCTGGCCTCCTCTTCCCCTAGCTTCTCCAGCAAGCATACCCCACACCCTCAACACCCCGACACCCCGACACCCCTACCCTGTAAAAACACCAGCCAAGGAGAGCAGTAAAATAGGCAGCATTCAGCCAAATGACTTTCTGAAACTCCAGAGGGGAAGCAGAAAGTAAGGAACAAAACTTCCACCCAACCAGGACGAACCCAGAAATCAGCACCTAGACCCCAAACCCAGATTCGTCGATGCCAGCATAAGAACAAAATAACCATGGCGGGCAATACATCATCACCAGAGCCCAGCTATCTCACCATAGCAGGTCTTGAATACTTCAGCATAGCTGAGGCACAAGAAAACCTTAAAACCAACTATATGAAGATGATAAAGGCCCTTGAAGAGGAAATGAATAAATCCTTTAAAGAAAACTAAGGTGGCAGCAATTGAAGAAAATGAATAAAACTATTTAAGAACTAAAAATAAAAATAGAAGCAAATGAGAAAGAAAGAAAGAAAGAAAGAAAGAAAGAAAGAAAGAAAGAAAGAAAGAAAACTCAAACTGAAGGAATCCTAGAAATGAAAAGTGTAGGAATACAGACAGGAACTACAGAGACGAGCTTCATCAAGAGAGCACAAGAGATTCCCATCTTAAAAGTCTCAGGCATTGAAGGTGCCATAGAAGACTTGGATAGGTCGGTCAAAGAAAATGTTAAGCCTGAAAAACTTCTGACAGAAAGCATCCAGGAAATCTGGGACACTATGAAAACACCAAACCTATGAATTCCCAACTCAAAAGGCTAGCAAATATTTTCAACAAAAATCATGGAGGAAAATTTTCATAACTTAAAGAAGATGCCTATAAACGGTACAAGAGCCGGGCGTGGTGGCACGCGCCTTTAATCCCAGCACTTGGGAGGCAGAGGCAGGCGGATTTCTGAGTTCGAGGCCAGCCTGGTCTACGAAGTGAGTTCCAGGACAGCCAGGGCTATACAGAGAAACCCTGTCTCAAAAACCTAAATAAATAAATAAATAAATAAATAAATAAATAAATAAATAGTACAAGAAGCATACAGACAACCAAATAGATTGATAAATAAATAAATTAATTAAATAAATAAATGGTACAAGAAGCATACAGACCACCAAATAGATTGATCCAAAAAGAACCCCCCCTCAGCACATAATAATAAAAACACTGAACATACGGAACAAGGAAAGAATATTAAAAGCTGCAAAGGGAAAAAAGCCAGGTAACATATAAAGGCAGATCTATTAGAATTATACCTGACTTGCAATGGAGACTCTACAACCCAGAAAGTCCTGGACAGATGTGCTGCAGACTCTTAAGAGACCAGATGCCAGTCCCGATTACTATATCCAGCTAAACTTTCAATCATCACAAATGGAGAAATAAGATATTCTATGATAAAGTCAAATTTAAACAATATCTAACTACAGATACAGCCCTATAGAAGATGCTAGGAAAAACAACAAAACAAAACAAAACAAAACAAAACAAGGAGGCTAACTACAAAATAGGAAAGGGCAGGAAATAAGTAATCTCATACCAGCAACACAGAAAGGAAAACACACACACACACACACACACACACGTGTGTGTGCACACCATGTACAAATGTACACACAGAGTTTTACATTATTTGAAATGTTGATAGAATAATCCAAGAAAATAAGCCCTTTAAAACACACACACACATCTGCACACACACTTCCTGGGATTTATGTATTATGGCTCATCAGCCCCCAAGTCTCTGGAGAGAGAGCCCTATGACCCACAAAGAGATAATGACTAAAAGTGGCCCTGGCCCTGGAAAGCCTGCAGCTTACCACAGCCCCAAGTTCCCATTTCTGGTTCTCATTATGACACAGAAGAAACCTTCATTGGTATTTTTACTTAAACAAAACCAAAAGATAATTAGCAGCTGCTTCGGGGGTTTCAAGCTCTTACATCTGGGATTTTCCAGAAAGCACTATTAATATTAGCAGCAAAGTGGGTTTAGGAAGGAAAATAGAGCCCCGACTCATCTGCCTGACCACTGAGCAACGGGAGGGCTGCTGGTCCTAATGATAGCCCTCCTGAGATTGGCTCTTAGATCACCCAAATCCTCATCACCCTACTGTCAGGTGCTGAGACCCTGGAAATACTGGGTTTTCCACATGTGCTTACTAACAGGACCTTCAACAGCACTGCTTAGACTCTGCTGTTTGGAGGTGTTTTAGTCAGTGTTCTACTGCTATGAAGAGATACCACAGCCATGGCAACTACTAAACTGGAAAACACTTAATTGGGTCTCTCTTAAAGTTTCAGAGGAACCCCCAGATTGATTTCCAGAGTGGTTGTACCAGCTTGCAATCCCACCAACAACGGAGGAGTGTCCCTCTTTCTCCACATCCTTGACAGCATCTGCTATCACCTGAGTTTTTGATCCTAGCCATCCTGACTGGTGTGAGGTGGAATCTCGGGGTCACTTTGATTTGCATTTCCCTTATGACTAAGGATGTTGAACATTTCTTTAAGTGCTTCTCAGCCATTCTAGATCCCTCAGTTGAGAATATACATCAAACCAATAGCCAACATCAAACTAATGGAGAGAAACTTGAAGCAATCCCACTAAAATCAGGGACTAGACAAGGCTGCCCACTCTCCCCATATCTATTCAATATAGTATTTAAGTTCTAGCCAGAGCAATTAGACAACAAAAGGAGATCAAAGGGATACAAATTGGAAAGGAAGAAGACAAGATATCAGTATTTGCAGATGATATGATAGTATACTTAAGTAACCCCCTACCCCCACCCCCCAAAATGAGAGAACTCCCACAACTGATAAACAACTTCAACAAAGTGGCTGGCTACAAAGTTAATGTGAACAAATCTGTAGCCTTCCTCTACTCAAAGGATAAACCGGCTAAGAAAGAAATTAGCCCTTCACAACAGTCATGACTAATATAAAATATCTTGGTGTGATGCTAACCAAGGAAGTGAATAATCTGCATAACAAATATTTCAAGTCTCTTCAAAAGGAAATTGAAAAGACCTCAGAAGATGAAAAAAATCTCCCATGCTCATGGATCACCAGGATTAACATAGTAAAAGTGGCCATTTTATCGAAAGCAATCTGCAGATTCAATGCAATCCCCATCAAAATTCCAACTCAATTCTTCACAGAGATAGAGCAATTCTCAAACTTATCTGAAATAACAAAAAACCAGGATAGCAAAAACCCTTCTCAACAATAAAAGAACTTCTGAGGGAATCACCATCCCTGACCTCAAGCTATACCTCAGAACAATAGTGACAAAAACTGCATGATATTGGTATAGAGACAGGCAGGTAGATCAATGGATTAGAATTGAAGACCCAGAAATGAATCCACACACCTATGGTCACTTGATCTTTGACAAAGGAGCTAAAACCAGTGGGAAAAAGACAGCATTTTCAACAAATGGTTCTGGTTCAACTGGAAGTCAGCATGTAGAAGAATGCAAATAGATCCATTCTTATCTCCCTGTACAAAGCTCAAGTCCAAATGGATTAAGGACCTCCATATAAAACCAGATACACTGAAACTAATAGAAGAGAAAGTGGGAAAGAACCTCGAACACATGGACACAGGGGAAATTTTCCTGAACAGAACATCAATGGCTTATGCTCTAAAACCAACTATAGACAAATGGGTTCTCATAAAATTGCAAAGCTTCTATAAGGCAAAGGACACTGTAAATAGGACAAAACAGCAACCCGTGGATTGGGAAAAGATCTTTAACAACTCTATATCTGACAGTGGGCTAATATCCAGAGAACCAAATAACCCTATTAAAAATGGGGTACAGAGCTAAACAAAGACCATCCCTCCTTATTCCTGACTAGTAGCCCCGCTCCCTAATGACAAAGCATTCAAATCTAAGAGACTATGGGAGCCATTCCTATTCAAACCATATGGGCTACCAGACAGGTATTATGCAAGGTGAGGTAGAAACACAGATAATATCAAGACTCAGAATTTTTTCTCAGGTCATGCTTCAGATGTTATCACTGACTTACATGTCACTCCCAAATATACTATTCTAAAATAACCACCATTGTTCAAATATACCATAGTTTCTGCACAGGGAATACAGAAAAGGCTCTCGGTTGAGTAATCTGAGAGTTCTTCAGGTGGTTATCATCAAATGACAGCTGTGGCTGAGGTCAAGAGTCCAGCAGCCAAGACTGGTCAAGTCTACCCATTTTTCTGTCCATCCATCCATCCATCCATCCATCCTTCTATCCATCCATATTAGACACATCTGTGCCTGTGTGATCAGGCACAACCTCAGGGAGGTGGGAATTGTCTTGGCTCATAGCTTCAGAAATGCTGTGAACTTGGGAGAACATGATGGTGGCAGGGATGTGTGGTGAAGACTGCTGTTCACTTCTTCATAGGCACAAACTCAGAAACAGGTGGAGTCTAGAGACTTCACATAACCACATACATGTTCCTATGTGGTCTGCTTCCTCCAGCAAAGCCATACCCCCTAAAGTCTCCACCACGACCTCCCCACCATCCCCACCATCCCCACCATCTGAGGACAAGAGCCTATGGGGGAGACATTTCATATGCTATATATATATGCATATATATTATTTATATACCTATCTATACCTATCTATGTGTGTATGTATGTATATATATCTTCTCTATGTATCTTCTACCTACCTCCCTGTCTTCCCTCCAGGCCCCTCCAAGCAGTCTTTTAAGTTACTTTTTATTCATTTATAGGGAGGCACAGCAAGAGTGTGGATATCAGAGGACAGCTTGTAGGAGTCACTTCTCTCCTTCCACCATGTGGATAGTAGGGATTAAACTCAGGTCTTCAGGCTTGGTGGTAAGGGCTGTGCCCACCAAGCCATTTGGCTGGCCCTCCAGCCTTTAATATATTGTTAAAGCACTCACAAAGAGGCCTTTGGCTCCATAAATACCTCATAGCAAACTCCTATGAGCAAGGCAGAAACTCTACCCTTCTTACAACTGAGCCTTGGACTACCATGGCAACACATTTACCTCACTCTGCTGGCAAAAATAGTCCTAAGTCCACCCAGATTCAAGGACAGAGACACCCACACACCAAAAGGTCAAGCAACAGAAGAAGAATGTGGAGGAATTGTGGCTACCATATTTGAAGCTACAAGTTGCCAGAGGCTGAGCTCCATAGTAGCAGAAGTTACAATGGGGAGTCCCTTGTGAAGGAATAGGGAAGAGGGAGCAGGGTATGAAGTCTTGTGACATCTCCCCGACTGAGGTCCTCATGGGGAGCCTGCAGGAGCTGCCCCTCCAGGAGGCAAAGAAATTGGCTTCCATGGTCCACACCAACCAACTTCCAGCTAGAGAGGCCACAGTGAAGGGTTTGGAAAGTCCCAGGTACCTCACAACTCCTTGAGAGCATTTCTCATGCAAGGTTTGCAGTGTGAGACTTCAATAGCATGACGTGGGAAAGACTCTTGGAACACAGGCTGGGGCCCAAGAGCCTCTACTCTCGTAAGAGACAGGGTGTATTCACAAGCTCTCCACTAATGAGCAAAGCAAGGGAGATCAGCCCTTAGGCTGAGATGGTAAAGACATGAGTTGAAGACACAAGCCTGATGCACCCCAAGTGACTAACTCATGTAGATCTGGGAACTGTATTAACCTCGTCATCACTGTGACAATATAAAGGGACAGAGTCACTCTGGCTCAGGGTTTCAGAAGGCTCAGGCCATGACTACTTCCACATAACATCCTAACAGCAGGACCATGTATCAGAGGACAATTCCTTCCCAGACAGGAAGCAGAAAACAGGCACCCTAGATCCTGCCGTTCCATCCAGGTTCTCAACCCGCACGATGATGTCATCCATATTCAGGGTGGGTCTCCCTTGAATTCCCTCACAGACATACCAGAGGTGTCCCTCACCAGTTTCCTAGGCGATGCTAAATCCAGGCAAGTAGACAAAGATGAACTCTCATTGGAACCCAAGCAGAAGCCAGAACAGACTTAGTGGGTCTTGCCTGTGATCCCAGAACTTGGGGGCTTCGGAGGATGCTGCAAGACTGACGGCTACATAGTGAGCTTGAAGCCAGCCTGAACTACAGAGTACGTCCCTGTCAAGGAGAGGAGGGGAGAGGGGGAAGGGAAGGAAAAGACACTGCGAATTGGAGGCAGAGAATCCACTCAAGTAAATATAAGCAAAAACTAAAATGCATTTGGCCCATAAATGAGGCAGATACTGATCCAGGCTGGATCCTGGGTCAATGTTCCTTCACACCTCTCTAGTTTCTCTTCCCCTTCCTCTCTACTTTTGTACGCACTTTGTTCGTACAGGAGTCTACCCTAGCAAGAGCTCTCCCTCTGAGGAGTCCACCCTCCCAGACTTGCCCTGGTACAGTAGTAGTAAGAGCATGGGCTGCAATGGCCAACTCTGCCCTCTCCTCTCAGGCATTCCTGTGAGAAGAGGCTGTTTAAGCCACAGCCAACTCTACCAAGTCCTCGAGTGTCATCAGCTCCAATTGGCCAGACTAGTCACCTGGCTATTCTGTAACCAATCACTGTGTCCAAGGAAGCGAGACGTTCTGATTGGCCAGTCCTGAGTCACGTGCTCACACAAGCCGAAGAGGAAATTAATTTCTTTAGAGCCACGAAGATTGAGAGTAAAGATAGGGCAAGGGACAGCAAGGCAGGTCAGTCATCAGATGTGGGCTAAAGCCAGCCAGGGAATCCAGATGAAGCAGAAAATGACTTCAGGAGGACACAAGTCACAAGGGCAGAAGAGGCAGACAGAGAGCCTGGCCCAAGCTGCTTCCAATCGCTTTGTCCAGAGAAAACGTAAATTTATGTATTTATTTTATAAAAATTAATTTCATACGTGTGGCGGTCATGGGATACCAGGGAGTCAAGTCTCTGTGGTGTGGGCCTCAGGGATTGAACTCAGGTCTTCCCACTTGGCAGTAAGCATCTTTACACAATGAGCCATCCCAGTGGCCCTGGGAAATTTTAGGTTCCAGAATATGCCAGTGACAATGCCTTGAGCTGGAGAATTCAAAAGAAGCCCATAGTAATCATAATTTTGTCCTCTAGCTGAACCTTCGTGGCTGGCACATGATTTAAGAACTGTGCCAGGAATTTTTGTTTGATCAAAGTATCTTGTAAAGATTAAAGGTTTGTGAAATCAGATATGTGAAGTAAACAGGATAGGTGTTACTAGGCCAGGAGGAATACAGTAAAACACATAACAGAAATGCAAGAGGCACTTAATGAAGTCATCTCCCAAGAAAAATGAAAGGAAAAAAAAGAGAGAGAGAAAGCAGTCATTCCTGAACTTTGCTGCAGATGAAACAAAAAGTGAACCAGCTTAATTGAACCATTAGGGAATCAAACATGAAAAGAGATCTTTGTTCAACAATGGCCTAAATTTTAATCTCTATTTAATTGTGAGGCTCCCCTGGGCAACAAAATGATGTCTTCACTTCCCTGAGGATGGGATGGGTGGAGACCACCAAACTGCCCAATTCGCTTCTCTAACAACATTTCTCAGCCTGTGGGGTCAAATCCCTTTGGAGTTTGACCCTTTCATAGGGGTCACACATCAGATACCCTGTATATCAGATATTTACATTACTATTTATACCCATAGCAAAATTGTAGTTAAGAAGTAGCAGTGAAATAATTTTATAGTTAAGAATCACCAGAACATGAGGATCTGTATTAAACAGTCACATAATTAGGAAGATTGAGAGTCACTGAATAAAACCCTTCGAGACTTTATGGCTAAAAGTGATTCCAATCTACTCAACACATCAACCATTAGGGGCAAGCACCAGATACAGATACTTGATTTTACTGGTTTAGCTGAGTGGGAGTAGGTATGGATTGTCATTCACACATATACACACATACACATACACACACACATACACACACATACACACACATACACACACATACACATACACACACATACACATACACACACATACACATACACATACACATACACACACACATACACATACACACACATACACACACATACACATACACACACATACACATACACACACATACACATACACACACACATACACATACACACACATACACATACACACACACACAATACATGCATGCATGCATGCATACATACATACATATTCTAAAGGAAACAGCTGATGGCCCAAGGTTGCAGCTCATATTTTTTGCCTTTTGCAAGTGGCTACTGCAGTATCAGGTACCATCACCCTCTTGTGTCAGAAGGAAGTGGGTTGCTGAACTTTGATGTCTTTTTTTGCCTTTTGACTGATAATTTTTTAAAATTTATTTACATTTCAAGTGTTATCCCCTTACCCGGTTCTCCCCACTCCCAGAAACCCCCTATCCCACCCCCCTCCCCTGCTTCTATAAGAGTGTTCCTCCACCCACCCACCCATTCCTGCCTCCCCAACCTTGATTCCCCTACACTG